>JAHZNI010002843.1:0-17571 GCA_027744415.1 Seira ritae
TTTTTTTACGATTATTATTAGGCATAAAATGTTTTTGTTATTTATGCTTGGGGATATTTTTTACTCATTTCATGTTCCGGGCAAATGTTTAAAATTTTAAAGTAGAAAATTGAGTAATTTAGTCATTACACAACCCAGCTGAAAGTCATTTTAAATTATCAAAGGTGAATAATCAGAGTTCATTTCTGGACAGGAAGTCAGGGTAATCTGATCAGTGGAGTCCATAGAAAATGCTTTTAAAAAAGTTAACTTAAGTCTTTCCTGTCTATTCACTCTCACCTGCCTCCATAACCATAAAACGAAGGTGAACTCTACTAATGAATCTCTAAAATTTCACTACATTTGCCTTCGGTTGTATTCGTAATGCAGCCATAAGTATTCATGACGGCATCATCCTGCCATTCGTCATAATTTTTAAAAGACAGAAAAGAGGTTGGCTTGGCTTTATGGTGGTTGTGTTCTACGGGATTCTTTTCATTGAAGCGTGTAGACATAATATCATGAAGGATTCCATATTGCACACATTTTCCCCACGTTTATCTATCTGGTTCCCTCTAGTCGCGCATATCACATCCGCCCTACATTTCCATCCGACCCGTCATTCTTCATTGCCATCTACATCATCATGATTATCATGTAATCTTCCCTGTCATCATCATAAAATCTCTCATGAAAATTTGAAACCTTTGCATTTTTATGCCATTCCATGATTCACAATCAGTGTGACACCTCCTCCACGTTCTCATCCAAGAAAGACAAGCTGAAATGATCCACCGCAAGCGATTTTCTGACTCGATCGTGGGAAAACGAGATCTGATATTCGGTCGAAGACTGACTGACTCACTGTCCATACGGGGTGACCTGAGAGTAAGATGTTTTAATCTCTATCTTGAGCATTATCGTTTCCACTTCCCGTTCTTTATACTATCGTGAATAGTTCTAATCTGATCAGTATGCTCTGATAAGGTGAATGTGGTGATTTCGTGAAAGAGTGATACATGATACATTTACATTATGAACAAATTTTTAAAGTTTACAGGAACATTAAAGCAAAGATTTGATTAGAAAATCGTGCCATTTGTATTATGACTCCAACTATCTTGCATGTCATCAAAAATACATCAAAATCAAATATCTTTTTCCCAAGAAAAACTCAGAAAAAGTCTTGCATTTTTTCTATTTGCCAAAGTCAGAATGACTACTCACTTTTCTTGCAATCTTATTCTCTCGCAAACAATGACTCGGACAATTTCAGAAAAAGGTTTTTAAAAACAATGAGTTTTGTAGAACTTTTCATTGTAGCTCTTTTTCCTCCGAAATCTAGGAAAATATTGCATTTGTACTTTTCAGACGTCATCATGAATCATCGCCTTAGCAGCGAGCAAAACAAAAGCACATAAACCGACATTTTTTATGAGCGAACGCGACGGAGTGAATCCAAGTGCACCTGATTGTGATTCATTTGTTGTATTTTTGAATTAGATGCTTCATATTCATGCAATTCAATCCAGGATGCCGTTTTCCTTTTAAGGAATAATTTTTTCATGTTTTTAGATAACCTTGTCATCCTCTTCATTCAACCAAGAGGGTTTTAATATTTCCCGTTTAATCCTACGGACTTATTATCTTCATATTATGCTAATCTAGACTTTATGCTTAAAAATGTCATTTTCTGGGAATGCATTCAACATTGAAGCTTCATGTGATGCGATGTTATGATCACGGGGGAAATTAAAGTGAACGCACGAGTTCAAAAAAATCTGGCATAATTTCAAAACCCACTCAAGAATCTAGAGTCTATCTACTTCGACTCCTTTGACTTTGACGAGGAGACGGATAATATGATGTTAAGAAATGTGCCCCATAGGGCGAGCTCACCTTAATTAGCATAAGAAAAGTTCAGTGGCAAATTGCGGATGTGACGTTGACTAAAAAATCTTTGGCTCCTATTCTTCCTAAAGAAAAATTACATATTTAGCATTAAAGAAAGAATAAGTTACGCTCTAATGTCCTTTCTGTCCTTGCACTTGCTTTGTTGCAGTCACAATTGCGATGTGATATTTTTCGAAGTCGGTGCAGTGATAAATTGCTTTTCTTTCGGTTCGCTTGTCCAATTTTCCTCCTGAGGCGATCTGAACGTGAGGTAAATTGGTAAATATAGCGTCACAGAAAGAAGGAAACTGTACTGGGAGCTTAGGAGAACAGGTAAAAATGTCATAATCATAATCCATGAAAAAATGCAGTAGAACAGCAAGTCATAGTCATTTCATGGCATCGCAGTGGTAAAGAATAGAATCGGTGTAGCAAGTGAACAGGTACGGAGAGTACAGGTGCGTGTGCAAAAGACACTAAAATTGACAAAGGAAAAATGAGGTTTGGGCTGCGATATTCATTTCATTGCATTGCAGCGAGAAAATGAATGAGTTAGAGCGAAGCCAGGCGTGACATAAGAGTAAACTGTGGGATTACTATCGACTATAGTAAAAAAAATGAGATGAGTAATGATCACCAATCACCTTCGAAAGTCATTTAATTTTCATCAGTTGACATATGAGCGTCCAAACAAGTGGTGGTGCCACGTACCTTCGTGAAATAATAAAGCAAGTCTAAGATCTGACAAACGACCTATCTATGTCATTTCATATCGATATTTGATCAAAAACAACATTAATTTGATTTTAATAAGCCTTCCAAATTTCTAACATTTTTTGCGAATAGGCAGGGCTTACTACAAATTGTAAAAAACATTACTGGACATGTTCATATTGACCTGTTTTTTAAAATTATATTGATTTTCATCGAAATCAGACCGGGTTTGATCGATTTTGAAAAAAATATGTTTTGTCGGTCGATCTGATTTGCATAAAAAAGTTATTGATTCAAAATAAGCTTTTTATTTGTACAGTTGGCTTGGCTGCGGCTTGCTGTGCGGTGAACAAGGTTGAAGTGCCGGAATGTTGCTGTCATTTAAATGTAGTGCCACAACAAAGGACTTATTGGCTTAGTTACTGACGTCAAGTACCGGTCCCGCTTTTAAAGAAGAGAAATGAAGATATTAAATAAACCGTCAACTGGCCGTAATCGTGTTAATCACTTGTTTGTTCAGGTGCACGCAATTTTTTTATTACTTCAGTTGACAATATAGTCCTTTAGGAGAGAATAGAGCAGGTACGAGTAAACTGGTTTACTTCTTCAGAAAATAAAATATAATTGAAAATAAATCATGTTGCAAATCGACGAATACGCGACGAAGAAAACTTTTAAAGCAAAGGCGATTCTTGTCTGCTCCAACAAGATTTTTTACACTAGCCGATGTAACAATTGTGCATTGTTTAAAATCTGAAGAACTATTTTTGTAATCAATTAGGGAGAGAAGAAAAACCGTTGAGATAATAAAAAAGTAATGTGCTATATAGTGTACGCTTTAAAATGATTTTTATTGAGCAACATTTTTACGCATCAGGTTTGTCCCGTGTATACTTGACACACTAACATTAGCTTTTTCATGTCTAATTTTCACACAATCAAAGTAAACACAAGGGAAGAGAAAGAAAGAAACTCTGATTTTCTGTGGTCTCGTTTTCCCCTTAATGTTTGGTTAAATGGAAAGGAAAGAAATGGTCGAAGTCTGAATACCAAATCAAACCGGATGTATCACTAATCGCTTCCAGCAAGTGAATTCTGAAAATAAGAGAAAGCAAACTCTTTCTACAATGACTTCATATTTAAAGGAGAAACTGGAATAAAACTGATACACTTCTAAAATGTCTACAAATTTTCTCAGATTTTCTAGGCAGTTTTAGTGGATTTCGTACCTGGGAATGACTTAAGGAATTTTTTAGTCTAAAAAGTCTACTAAATAACCTGCCACTTTTTCAAGAGTGAAAAGATTCGCTTCATAATTCATGGTTTACCGCTCCGCATTCTCTATTTTCTCGGGATTTTTGGGCAAAAATACTTCTCACGATTTACAGGAATACTCTTTTCCTGACAAGCAAAAAGTATGATGCTGATGTTGTCTACACTTAACATACTTTTGAAGAAGAAAAAATTGTGCGTGTCGGCATGTCTAGCTCTTGTGTTTCCTCTAAAATCTCTTTTCCGTCATTTTCATTGTTGCTCCACTCAACTCTACTCAAAAGTCTAAAAAACTCAAAAGATTTTCATCTTTGTTCTTCCTGAAATGCTCTTGTCCTTATACTCTAGCTCAGGCATGACTATGACAGTTGTTATACGTCGTGCAGCATTGGTGCGGTGCGTGCGTGAAACGCTTTTAAAGCGTAAAAGCGTACTTTTTGCTTTGATGTCTGAAATAAAATAAGCAGCTCAGGTATTTTGACTTTGTTTTCTTCACAAAACATCATAAAGAGGACAAGACATGAGAATGAGAGAGAACGCGCAAAGCAGGGGAGTAGGAATAAAATAAAGTCAGTTTGATTTGAAATTTGAATTCAGTTACGGTTTTCGGACTTTTTTGTTGTCATTTTTTCTTCGCTTGCTTGGCTTGTCTTGTCATTTGTCTTTTTGAGTCTGAAATGAGTGTGCGAGCGGAGCAAAGCAAATTGTTTTGAAAGGCTTAACAAGACGTGCTTGAATTGAAGGAGGCCATTCGAATGAGATAAATTAAGTCTGAACACTCACGCCGCGCGTATGAGTAGGTCGAGTCGGGGGATGCGGGTAATGGAAATTGGTAATGCGGCGGTAATACAATAAAAATAATGCATCATTTGAAGTTAAATGGGACATGCCACATGCTTTAATGCTACGTACATCGGTAGGAAAAGCTTTCATCCTCGGTTAAAAATTTACTTTTCACTTTCGAATGATGCTCATTTTAAAGGCGCATTAGTAACAGCTTCAGTCAGATACATTACTTTACGATTACGAATGCATGCGTGAGTAATGGATAAATATTTAAGTACGATTACATTTACATTTTGTGGACTAACGAAGAAAATTGTTAAGCTCTTGCTACGAATTTATTTTCTAGAGAAATAAACGTGATTAAAATTTGAAGCGTTGTATTCAAAGTTGTTCGACTCTAAAATGTGAAGGCAATACAAAAAGAGTGTAAAATGCATGAATACTTGGGTGATTTTTTACTGACGAGAAGGACGATATGCGATGGATATTATGGTCTTTGGCAGGTCTTACTTGTGTTTTATTGACTTTTTTATGTCCGTCGGAGAGTCGTTTCGCCATTAAAGTTTGAGTCAAGAGTAAAAGCTATTAAATGTCTTCATTAAAAAGAAGAGCCTTGATACTTTGTTGCATACCTTTCCATGAGGACTTTTTTATGTCCGTCGGAGAGTCGTTTCGCCATTAAAGTTTGAGTCAAGAGTAAAAGCTATTAAATGTCTTCATTAAAAAGAAGAGCCTTGATACTTTGTTGCATACCTTTCCATGAGTTTTTTTACGTTATTTCAACTTCCGGTTTTTACGACTTCGCCATGAATTTACATGATATTGTGATGGCAGAAGAAAGCTCTAATTTTTATGATGATTATATGGATTTCCAATATATAAAACTATGCTACAATCGACGCCTTTCGTTTCTTTTATTCCAGTTCCAGAACTTTCTTGAAGCCAGTGGAAGCAATTACAATTACAACAGAGGAGAAAGTGAGCCTTGAAGTGAAAAGTCTAGCAAATAATCATCAACGGGCCGTTTAAGCCTAGAAGGCGAGGCTAAACAAACAAATTTTGCAATTCCTCTGAGCTTCAAACTCCATTTCTGGAGGAAAGCGGAAGTCGAGAAAACAAGAGAAAGCAAACTTTTCTCCAGCTCACATCACTAAAAAAAGTTACATAAAACGAGTGTAATGCAATACGATAAAGTGAATTAGGAACCGAAAAAACCAGCAACCGAACACCAAACCATTTTCTCCAACTTTAAATTTTTTGGTGTTTGTGCTTCAGCTGGAGAAAAAACTTTCTTTTTCCTCCAGCAGTCCGCGTGTAACACTTTTTAAGTGGTTTGCTTCGTTTGCTCGTTCTTGTTCCTTAGTTTGCATTTGGAAGAAAAAGAAGGAGGCTTTAAAAAACTATTTATCAAGCTTTTGTGAGATCAGATGGAGGAATGGAATGCATGCTTCTGCTCCTTTACTCTTTTACTCCCACTCACCAGCAGCAGTAGCAGCAGCAACTGGAGAAAATAAGACATCAAAAGGAGAAAGCGTAGGAACATAATTTTTTTGGCAAACCATCGCGGACACAGAGTAATACATGGATTTCATGAGCCTACCTGACGTATTTCTCGATCGATATAATTTCTCGTGAAAGCTAGCACGAGGAGCTGGAAATAACTGGAGAAATAAAAAAGAGTGTTGGTATTGTTGGTAGTGGTGGTAGGGAAAGCAGAAGTCAAGCGAATCCAGAGTCTTCCTGTTTGTGTTTGGGCTTGCCATTTCTCGTGTTTTATAATCAAAGCGAGATCCACTTGCAGCTCTTACTCTTCGTTCACGAGGAGGAGGAAGAGGATCATCCCGATCCCGACCCAGCCACCACAAGGAAGATAATTTTTTCATCCATTTATTTTTTCTCCTGGAATAGTAAAGTAGAGCAGACCCCATAAACAGGATGTCGTTCAAGGTAATCTCATAATACATTTTTAAAGTTATTCATGAAATAATAAAAAATCCTCTGAATAATTTAAAAATTCAATTTGGGTGGTGTGACGGTGTTGTACATGGTCTTGGTCTTGTCTTTTCACAGAGGGAGACCCCTTTAGATCTCCAACTACACAGGGCGGCGATTAAGGGAGATCGCAATATGATCATGAAGGTGCTCAACACAGGTCGAGTGCATGTCGATTGTCGTGATAAGGTATGGAATATGAATATTCTATCGTGACTCTTGACTATGCCTTTAAAATTTTCGACTTGACTTAAGATTACATTACCATTGAGAAAAATGACTTCTGTTTCGCATTTTTCAGGACGGAACCACTCCACTCATGTTCTCAGTTGCCAGGGGTCATTTCGATTGTGTTCAAGAGCTCTTAGAACAAGGAGCTGATCCAAACGCGAGGAGATTCGAGGTAGCATAATATTTAATTTCATGTGTTCAGAGAATAAATCATTTAACTTCACGACAGATAAAAGACAATCTACAAGATCGTGATCCAGAATTAATTTTAGAGGATGACGACATCAATTTGCTCATATAGTCCAAGTCCTAGAATATTTATGGCTCGTGCGAAGAGCATGAGAGCCCGAGTCCATAATTTTCCTCGAGAAGTTTTGATTTATTTTTATGCTTTCGTCTCAAGAGCCCTCGCGCATTGCTTATTCAGTGTTAATTGGACGTTGGGTGCCATGCACAGCTTGGAGCTTTTTTGTTCTCTTCGAATATGATTACATTATGACTATGTCTGAGTGAGTGCGTGCGTAGGTGGGGAACATGTCATTCGCATGATTTGTGATGATTACAGAGTACTTTTGTTTGCGTTTGTATGAAAAGAAATATTCTAAATTTGGTCTGGGACTTTTTATCTTGCAGACGGGTGCCTCATCCCTCTTTCTCGCCGCTCAAGTAGGAGATTTAGACACGGTTAGATTACTCATACGCTGCGGAGCAGTCGTGGACCAGCCTAACCTTGTAAGTCATAATTCATAGTTAGAGTAAACACAAATCTCCGCATGTCATCATCTTCATGTTTGTTTATGAAAATTAAAAAACTGAAGGAAACGAGAAGATGATGAAAAGGATGATGCGTCCTTGTTCGTTGTTTGAACAGAGGATGTCTTGTAGAGGGCGAATCAGTGTGATCTGATGGTGTTTTCTATTTCCTTATTTAGTGCTCATTAGCACCTCTAAAATCAAAAGAACACTTGAGACCCACGCCATGAGAAAATAATAATCATTTTCTAAAATTCAATTTTCTAGGACGGAGGAACTCCTCTCTTTGTTGCATGCCAAGAAGGTCACGAACCCGTGGTGCGAGAGCTCCTCGCTGTAGGTGCAAATCCAAATTACCCCATGAAAGACCGCGCAACCCCACTCTTTGTCTCCGCGCAGAACGGCCACTGCCACATTGTTCGCCTCCTCCTTAGCCGCAGGGCCGTGTTGGATTACAAACGCACGGATGGCGCAACTCCTCTTTGGATCGCAGCCCAAATGGGCTGGGCGGATGTCACGTGCTGCCTGCTGGAACATGGAGCTTATGTCGATGCCCTGAGGAATGATGGAGCCTCTCCCCTTTTCAAAGCCGCACATAAGGGCTTCCTCGACGTTGTACGCGTTCTCCTTCGGAAGAAACCGAATTTGGGGATTCTACCTATCGGGGAAAGCGCACTGCATGGGGCTGTCATGTTCGGACACTTGGAAGTTGTCAAGGCACTCATTAAAGCCGGCTCCAGTCCAACGCTGCCGAATCAGGATGGTGACACGCCCCTCCAGCTAGCTCTCAAGTGTAAGTTTCCAAACGTCGCGGAGTACTTGAAGGATGTGACAGCGGCACAGCATATGTCCAAGAGCACCTCCATGATGGGAAATGGTAGTGTCAAGAAGGGGCTTGAGAATGGAGGTTGTAATGGCACGGCTACGATTGCCCCAAAGGGATGATAAATACTTATTCTCAAATTTTATTCACGAAAAAGACAGACTTCAAAACTTCAAATGCCAAAAATGATTTATGAAAAAGAAACCATGTGTAGCCATCAGAATCAATGTCGCCTGCTTTACCTAAAAAGTAATCAATGTCGGTCCCCGTCCACCAGTAAAACTTTTTTTAGAAATTCTTAATAGCCCGCTTAAATATGGCATCTGCTATTTCTGCTGCTGCAGCTAGAGCCAGAACCAGCTCCTGACTTTACTAAATTTTTCACGCTCTTTTTGCGAAGGAATTTTTACAAAAGGAAAGAAAAAATGCTTCCCACGAAAATATATGCATTCTTACGAAACTCCATTGGTGCTTCTCTGTATCGTGATATTACAGTTTAATGGAAACAAAGAAATGAATTTATGAAAATATTTGCGATAGTGAAAGGCTGCTTCGTCTTATCTTGGTGCTATGTAAATCAAATGTAAATGCTCTCCGTCTCCACATCGCATCGCTCGCTGGGATATGATGATATGAATTTGGCGTGTCACGGTCACGATAAAATTCCAAAGTTAAAATTAGTACTTCAAGTAGAGCATAGTAGAAGCATATAGCTATAACGTATAAATATGCGTGCGTACACGTAAAAATTCCCTCGNGATATGATGATATGAATTTGGCGTGTCACGGTCACGATAAAATTCCAAAGTTAAAATGAGTACTTCAAGTAGAGCATAGTAGAAGCATATAGCCATAACGTATAAATATGCGTGCGTACACGTAAAAATTCCCTCGAACAATGCACAAGCTATTATTGCATAACTCTTTTTATCACTTTCTAATTGTAAATGGAACAAAATATATGCCAGTAATGAAACACTAAGGAACCAATATATTTTTTGCGTTTCTACCTGGTCTTCATCTTCTGAACCACGCAGCACTGTAATTGTAATGCCTTTTGAAAAATGTAGATGAAAGAGAAAGCAAAACACTAAATGTTTGTTGAATCGAATACCGAAATGTGATTGATTACAAATTTACAATCGAATGTAATTTGAACTTTACGTGTATTTGAATAATTATGATTATGAGCACTTTCCAATTCTCGTTCATTAATTTTAATTATCTAAATCTATATATGTAAGATATATGCAAGTATATGCATTTGTATTTAACGGAAAAATAAATTAACTTTTTTATGATCTCTAAAAAAGAAAAAACGCACTATTGCAATAAATTATGATTTGTACGTTATTCTTCCTCTTCCTGTATAGCATTAGAATGAAAAAATAGTAAAAATTAAAGAACTTTTTTAGACATTGAATGCCAACTGACAGGATGGACTTAGGAGTTAAGAACAAATAATATAGTAGTTTTACATAGATTGAATTTTTAGAGTTTAACACATTAACCTTGATGTAATGACTAACGACTTTGTATATATGATTGCCAAAAAATCAAATTTGAATAAAGATTTTCAATGAAAATATTTTGATTTTTGTATTTTTAAATTTATTTAATTTACAAGTTTAGCTGACAAAATGACAACATATGCTTTTGCGTTCAATATTAAACACAAGAAGTGAAACAAGGCTGGTTATATTTAATTAATTGGCTACTTTCATAATATAACAAGTACTCTGATTCTAAGAAAAACAGTAAATTCATCATTTATCATATCATCCATCTCTAAAAAACTGTAACAGTAATACCACCATAATGCTAAGCATTTTTAATCTGAAACCTTTTCATTCACTTCACCTCATGCGGCTTAGTTGACGTTGGCATCATTATCTTTAAATTAAAGTGGAATTCAAAACATCACAAACAAGACAATGACTCAGGACTCATCCAAATATACCAAAAAGATGACTTATGATTTTAAATAATAAACATATTATTTTGGACTGGGCATTGTGATTGATAAGATTAAATAACTTAAAATTGCATAATTACAATTATTTTAATTCAGTTCTCCAAGTATGACATAAGGTCTAGACTTTAGCCTAAAGTACAGGAAAAATGATTAATTTGGTATGATGATCTTTAAAAAACTCTTATAAATTCTTAACGACATTATTCAATTTCTCGGCAATCTCGTCGCGCTTCTTGTTAAATTGGTTATCTTGGTCGAGGAACTGAGGGCGGGACATCTTTCCAGCGACCAATTTCTCCAAGGCTTGTCCGTAAGTTACGAAAACTTCCCAGTAGCCTCGATCTAAGCGCTGAAGTTCAGTGACACTGCAATTAAAATAAAACAGAATTAGTTACCGTTACCAACAAGTAAATAATAAGAATAAACCCAGAATTTTACCTCTCAACGAGCTCGGGCGCTTCAGACTTGTGCTTCTGAATGATATCATTGATAGCCTGCGTTTCTGTCTTGTGATCCGCCGTCAGATTTTTTAAAGCTGTTTGATAGGCCCCGACATCTTTACTGGCCTTCAGCTTCTGAAACTGACTCTCGAAATTTTCGTAAACGTTGGCCCTCTTTCCGTGCTTCTTCAAGACGGATTCGACCACTGATGCGTGTGCAGCTGAGCTAGCAGAGCTTTTTCCTGTCTTTGAAGAGGAAAAAGCTCACTGTTGCTCAATGGCGCAACATTTTCATACGGTCCTAGGGTGATGGTACTGTCTGATTGGGAGGATGGCTTCAATTTCGTGTAACTTTCGATATTCTTTGATCCAGTGAGAATTTTTGTGGTTTGTTTGTTAACTTTGTAGGGGGAGTACAAATAATGGTTTCCGATATATTTCACGAGTTGCTTCTCCTTTTGAAGGATTTCAGTTGGGTAAGGGCTGAGATAATGGGAGAGGACTACTTCAACGTCAATGTCGACCGTCTTTCCTTTCGATAGCTCGGATGGAAGTTCGATCTTGAAAGTGAGAGCGTCTCCCTGAACAGGCGTTGGGACAACGGATGTTTTCAGAGCTAAAATAAAAAAAATTGTTCGCACATTAAAAATAAATGTAAAATTGCAAAAAATTATAAATTCACATTCACAGCAACGCGACTTGTTTAGATCATAACCGTATAATAAAAATGTGTTCCTGTAAAATCGTAGAAATGTGTACTATTAATCATAACATTTACTTTACCTTTCTTGGTGTCTCGAGCACTAGCACCAAAATACGCCAAGTTATCCCTCTGTCGACCTTCCACAGTGAACAGGAGTGTTTTTGTTGGTGACGCATTCGTATTTTCAACCTTCAGCTTGCTGATAATCTGGACCAGTTGGGAGGAAATGTCAATTTCTCTTTCCACTGATAGGATCGTCAGCTCCTCCACTCGGTTCTGACTCAGGGCTGCTCCAACTAGTGCCAGCACCAGAGCTAGCACTTTAATGAAAGGCGACGCCATCCTAGACAAACGATGTTAAAATATGTAATTATTAAACCATAAACTAACAACTAAAGAGTTTCTGATTATCCCTTTCTCTTGCCGGCTAATAATAATAATTTAAACAAATACAAACAAAAACAGCAGGTGTAGTCTATAAAATAAAAAATTAACTATTGCTTACCCGCAACGGAACGGAACAAGAACTAACTGATCGTCTAATAAACTAAAACTGTTATGAACTTCTATAATAAACTTAATTATTCTAATTTCTAATGTCAAATTATCTTAATTTATCAGCGGCTGTTCATCCAGATTGACTAAAGACAAGTCAGTCCAGCCAAAAAAGACAGCTACACAGATCAACTATATTTATAAAGGCTATGCCATTTATCCGTCTTGTCAAACTTGAAGAAAAAATTGCAGACGTGGCTGCATAACATTGAATGGATGGAGGCGTGACTTGACTTGAGCTCAGCTTTGAACAACATTGACTTGCTTGTTTGTAGTTTGTTATAGTATGCGGCTTTTATCCCTGGAAAGATTTGCTTTCCCCGCATTTGTTTCACTCAGCTTGAACAGTGCTTCACTTTACCCCTTCCCAAAAATTTTACATGCATTTTAAATGGGACGACCAAGTCTAGTCGGTCGTTTTTCATCAGTTCTTTTCGATCGCTCTCGTGATCATATCATGACCAATTTTTTCCCAATTAGCTTGATGATTCAGAAACATCCACAGTTATTTTCGATAGAACAAAGGAATCTAAATAGGTTACGCTTATCATGAATCGTGATCATTACGAGAATAATGTAAATATTGCTTTGTGACTTCACTTATCACATCAGATTACATCATCAGCGAGCATTCCTGAATCTATATTGTCTATAGTTTGTGGTCGCTGTTTTCCGCCGAAAATTCTTAAGTCCCTTATCAACGCAAGCTCCCGAACGCGTGAGGGGAGATTCCCATCTCAGGGTTGCAGGCAGGAGCCAAGAGGTAAGCACCTGAGTCACTAAATGCCACCGTTTATATCAGTTTGCTTTAATATATTTAGTCCCACTCAAGTTAAATCATTAATCAATACTCGCTTTTTATTCGGACGTGGATGTAGATGCTGATGGTAATTAATTATTAATTTACAATTATACTTTTAGTTCCCCTTGCTGCTTGCATATTTATTCCGAGAATGACTGAATACTGATCCGCGTGGGTGTTTTAGAGTGAGATAGAAATATAGAAAGAAAAATGGGGACTTTGTGGAAGACTGTGGTGAGTGTGTTTCTTCATTAATATTATTCTATAAGTTTCATTACATGTCTCCTTGAGGTTATAGGTTATTGGTTGCTAACGCAATGCTTTTATTTTTCCATGGTTACTTGTTACTCTATTATGATTGCTCCTCTTTCTATTTTATCTTTGCTGTCGGTTTTGAGTCTTATGTTTGCTGAAGCAAAAAGTGTTGTGGCGTTGTTGGCCTTTAATTCGTTGTGTTGTTGTTGACATTTCCTTAACACCAACGCAGCCGGTCTAGTCTATTCCTTACTCCTTTTAGGACCAGGCCCTACTTTGCACGTTTGCATGCTTACTTCAGCTTCGTTAGGAATATTAGAGGTTTTCGAGTCGATTCTACAACTGACAATACATTTTGTGTTCCCAACAGGCAGGATTCTTCAAATCGAAAGCAGCCATGACGAAGGCAAGTGAAGATGAGCCGGTTAAGAGCAACTCGGAGCCCATTCAAAGTCAAAATGAAGCACAAGTGAATGATGACGAGGAGGAAACTGATGTTGAAGATGAGGACTTTGTGCCGGAAGCCAACGATGGTAATTTTTAATTAAACAAATTGATTGAGATGTGTGTGTGTGTGACACGACAATAATATAATGATTTGTATGTTTCATTCAGGGGCTGTGTCTGAGGAAATTAGCGACGACGCTGATGATGACGAAGACTCCACTCAGAAATCTAAGACTGACGGAAAGAAATCTCGAGGCAAGAAGAGAAAGCGTTCGAGAAAGATGGCTAATGGAAAGAGAAGAAAAACGGACGGAGGAGAAAGCGATAGTGATGACTCCACGGAAGATGCAGATTTTACCCCAGATTCATCCCTACTAGATGATGCGGATACTGACTCTTCTTTCGAAAAACCTTTTTCCGCCGAGGAAGCCAAGGCAAGGGAGGAAGAAGAAAAGGCTGAAATGGATCGGCTTTGGGCGGATTTTAAAAGCAGTGTTGAGGCTGACAAAAGCAAGAAGAAGGAACGAACTGTGGAAAAGGTTGTGAGTAAAGTTTACGACTTTGCTGGAGAGAAAGTCTCAGTGCAGGAAAAAGTTAAAGTGAATGTGTCAGACTCGAATGGTGTTGGGAATAATGAGGTTTTTAAAGTACCACAATCGCCACCGACTTCGACTCCCACTCCGAATCCAGATGATGGTGAAGTACCAGGTCCCTCCTCACAAATTAAGATGAATATGAATGGTGATTCTTCTCCGAAAAAGTCCACTACCAGTACATCACCAGCTCGACGTAGGGGTGGAATTAGTATTTTAGGCAATGATCCAGAGACCATAGGTCTCGATGATTTGGAGAAAAAGGGTCTCTCCGGACTTCTGAAAGCTTTCCAGAACAAATCAAAGAGCATCGGAACTCTAGAGAAGTCGAAACTGGACTGGGAATCGTTCAAACGGCAACAGGGGTTGGAGGATGAGCTTCAACATCACAACAAGAGCAGGGATACGTTTATCGATAAGCAAGAGTTCCTCCAGAGAACTGATCATCGTCAATTTGAAATCGAGAAGAACATGAGAGCCACAGCAAGGTCCAGGAGACTGGCAAATTGACAAAGTAAAAATTAGGAAACTATTCGCTTCTGTTCTACATGTTCGATTCGGCTTATCGTGAATTTATTATAGACGAGACCTTAAAATTCCAGCTTTACATTAGATGCCCTAATTCAAACGTTTTAGAGTTGGAGCAGAATAAGCTGTGTGATTTAATTCCAATTTTTTAAATTGTATATATAGTATATAATACATATGGAAAAATATTATTATATTATGGAAAATAATCAAGTATCTTGATCGATTCCCTACCATAGTTGCTTAATCCAAAGTAGCTTAAACCCCAAGTTGCTTAAATAAAAATATCGTGGACATAGATGCTTAAAAATGACCAGGAGTGCTTAAAAGGTATAACACAAAAAATGTATTGCATGAAAAGTTTTTCTCTTCTCTTTTAATACATGACACCAAAGCACACATGAATTATAGTCCGAGAGAACAAAGAGGATGATTCATTCCCAAATTCTAGTATTCCACTTTTTCCTGCTGCAGGCCCTAAATGACTATGAGCCATAGTCTACGACTAAACACATCTCCCTTGGTAAAAAGTACCTAAATTTGGATTTGATCCTTCAAATATCTTTATCACTTCTTTACCAAATCGTTTCTCTGAAAATGTCAAGACGAAGTAAACGATTTTTCTCATTTCAATTTTGTCCGTCACGAAGGGTACAGCTACAACAGATTCGAAGTTTAATAAAAAGTGGACCACGCAAAAACTCAATCGCAGGTTACTGTTACTCCAAGAAACAAACTACAGCCACAGCTAAATATTGGAAATGTGACCAGAAAGATTGTCGTGCTCGATTGATACAAACTGGATATACTTTTGCGCCTGGAAAATTTGGGGGGAAGTTTTTAAAATATTGTCCAAACTTGTTTGGTTTATTATAGAGTTGCATTTGGAAATCATATGTATATTGCTTGAGATTTGGCTAATTTTTCAAACATTCTCATTTAAGTCGTTTCGGATAATTTGGGTGGAACAGTGAGAAAACCGAGCATCTTCATCCACCAAATTTAATTAGGTAACTTTTACAATAGTTGAAATGAATATAGTTTAAACTCTAATGTTATATTGGCACAATTCTTTAAGGGCGGCGATTGAGGAACTCAGCGGCAAATTAAAGGATGAATCGCGAAATGCTCCATTGAAAAAAACGGACCGAATCCTTGATGAAATATGCGATGGCTTACCAAAACGAGTGTTGAAAATGCTTCCTAAGGAACATACCATGCGAAGAAGGATTAGGCGACACAAAAATGTTACCGAAATGTTTCCAGACCCCACCCGAAGAAGTAAGCTTCGCATTCCAGTATCCATGGCCAATACACGAAGAAGCAAAAAATTTCTTCAGTACCAATCCAAGAAGAGAAAGATTTTAATTTTTTCGACAAAGAATAATATTAAAGTAACTTTTGAATCAAAAAGTTGTTGTCGAATTATTTAGAAAACTTAAACTTAATATTTGCTTCTTGTTTTCAGGTCTTGTCTGATTGCAAGACGTGGATAATGGACGGCACTTTTAAAGCAGCGCCTAACCTTTATCCCAAAGGACAGATTTACACTGTCCATGGCATATTTCCAGAAAAAGACGACAACGATGTAGTGATTCGCTTTTCAGCAGTCCCACTGGTGTACGCACTCATGTCCAACAAACAGAAGCCGTCATACAAAAAATTATTCCAAAAGTTAAAACTACTCTATCCTGAAGTTAGCCTTTAATAATAATTAGCATTAAGGTTAAATAACATATACATATGTTTGAATTGCTTTGTTTGTAGATTATTCTTGATCCAAACTTCGTAATCACGGACTACGAACAAGCCGTTATATCTGCCTTCCAGGAAGAATTACACATGGGTGCTTGTTTTATCCCTCGGTCGAGAGGTATGCGAAGGAGTCCGCAGGGCTACAGTCGGTACTTCGTAATTCAGAATTCCTGTCGAAACAGTTGAAAATGTTCAGCGCTCTGGCCTTTCTGCCGTCACATCGCGTCCAATCCGCGTATGTATTCAGGCCAAATATAGTTTATTAATTTCAATTATTAAGCACTCGTTAAATGTTACTTTTTTCAGATTTCAGTATTTTCGGCAATTTGTTATGGATTCTACACTGGAACTTGTAGCTGAGTACTTTGAAGAGACGTACATCGGTAGGCATAATGGAACCGTAAACCCCCTCTATCCAATAAAGGTTTGGAATGTTTACGATAGAGTGAAGCTTGGTGTTCCACGAACCACCAATAATGCTGAAGGATGGCATTCTCGATTCAACAACTTGTTGGATGCCAGCAACCCTACTATGTGGAAATTTCTGTACAGCCTTCAAAGAGAACAATTTCGGACGGAGAGAATTGTACGAGAGATTTTCCTGTAGACAGAAAGCTAGTTTATGTGAAGCTGAATCAGAATATTTTTACGACCGTTACCAATTTCCGGAGGCGCGCGGGAAACCATGACGTCAAAGGTTATTTGACACAAGTTGCAAGATTTCTGAGAAAAGCAAAGAAAAGCATGTAATGTATAATGGTTTTCAAATTTTTTTTCATTTATTATGTATAGAATTATAGTTATGTTATTTAAATTCTATTCATACCATAATCATTTGATGTTTGCTAATAAGTTTTACCTGAAGTTTTTAAACTACTGTTCAAACTTGTTTGGTTTATTCTAGAGTTGCATTTGGAAATCATATATTGCATAATATTTGACTATTTTTTCAAACATTTTCGATTAAGTCGTTTCGGCACTTTTGGATATCTTGTTAAGCAACTATGTCCGCGATGTTTCTGATTAAGCAACTTGGGTCATAAGCTACTTTGGATTAATCAACTTTGTTCGGCTA
>JAHZNI010002844.1:0-14930 GCA_027744415.1 Seira ritae
CTGCTTATAATGACTGCTTCCATGCAACAATGGACTCTATTGCGATTGATAGAATTTCAGGTATAAAAGTCAACGAGACAAATTTTATTAATGAAATTAAATTTTATTAATGAAACTAACCTATAATCTATTGCATCTATTTTCATAATATTGAATCTTTTCGTGTAAACAAACCAGATGTTGAAGCAGACCAAAACATAAACTGCTGCGACATAATTGCTTTCGTTGAGCCACACGTTCAAACGAACCAAGAACTAACACTTAACGGTTATCACAGGGTGAATTTTGTTCCTGGCGAGGTCCAATCTATGGGAGACTCTAAGGGATGTCTTATATTCGCAAAAGACGGTAAGCAAATTACTTGAAACGTAAAATCATAGATTTCTATCCGCGTGAATCAATCATCTACTATTTGTTCCCGTTTATGTTTTTTCTAGACATTTCAAAGGACCAAATCCAAAATATTTTAATGGATGGGCGGTCTGGACATATGATCATAACCGTCTTAAATCTGGACAGAATTAAATTGATTGTTTGCTATAAACACCCTCATTTCAGCAATACGGACTTTGTACGTATCCTCACAAGGATTCTTCCAAGTGAAGTCATTTTGGTTGGAGATATCAACATAAACATTTCCTCTCGACAGGGAAAAGTTTTTAAATCCGATTTGGAAAAATTCGGTCTGTTTAGCAGATTACCAAGCGACACATCGACTACGTCAAAAGGGACACAAATAGATGTCGTGTGCTTTTCAAACATTTATAATTTAGTCTCAGCCACTTATGAAACCTACTACAGCTATCATAGAGGCATTTCAGTCTTTTATAATTAAATCCTGTATGAACATTTTTAAACAATTTTGTACCCTCGTAAAAGCTTATTTGTAATCAGTGAATAAACCATTCAGCCCTTACGAAAACATCTCCTAGAATATTTCTAATAGAAACTGCATGCTGCAAGTCGATGGATCCTGCATTAGCATAGGTTTGGTAACAAAACTTTTGACGTGTTCGTAGATTCTTATTTAGGATAGGCAAAGGTGGCATCTGTACCAACAAACACGCTCCTTATTAAGTAGCAAAGCTGTTAAATAAGGAAAATATTTCTTGTTAAATAAATGGTAAGTTAAGTTAATGTTTTTTAATGTGGAGTGAAAAAAAATATTTCAAAGTGAAATATTATTTTGTACTTCTTTTTTAAATTCATTTGATTCCTTTTGTTTCATCAAGCCGGACGGAGGTGGATGGTTTCCTTTTTTAGGATTTACGATGCGTGAATCAAGGAACAGTCCAGGTCAAGTTATAGTCCAAGTCCAATTAAATTCTTGTCCAGCTAGCTACAGCCCAAGGGATGTCAAACTGGAGTTCACTTCCATATTTCACGACCTTATAATTGATCCTTCAGAATTTACGTTAGTTTTATTAGAAGTTCTTTAAAATTTAAAAAAAGCAATGATTTTTAAATCTAAATGAGTTTTTTATTTCAAGCATCTAACAATGTTTTATTATTTCATTTACAGTAATTGCAATTACCTCTTCTGGACCAGCAGATAATATGCGTGTGTCGTGAAAGTGTAAAAAATTTCTAATAGTGTTTTAAAAGTGTGATTAGTTACTTAGAAAGTGTAATTGGTATTACTTAAACGAAGTGAATAAAAATTTGAAATCAATAATTTCACGTTTTAGATTCTTGCATCATGATCTTATTGCCCAACCGACAAAAAAAATTATTGCTGGGCCCGTGCTGGCAAGCATCTAGTCACATCTTATTTATTGCTATTTCATTGCTAATATTGCTAGAGACTTCGATCAGATTTTTAAGGCATTGCTCATCAGTTGCTTGGAAAGGTTTAAGGTATTGCTTGCAGTAGTGGTTTAGCAACACTTGATGTTGACAAAGGGCTTACGATTAGCAAGCATCCAAGGCGTGCTAATTAATTGCTAATGCATGACTCGCACTGACTTGCCAGCAATCGAAGCAAGACCTTGGCAACAGCTAAGTATATAGATTGGTCTAACGGGCTTTAATTTATGTTATGTTGCCGAAGACGAAACATGATTATCGTATTAAATTCATCATTCTTTAAAATAGCATTGATGCGTATTAAACAAAAGATGGCATGGTACTGGTACCTGGTACGCGTTTACAATGAGTTTAAACGAGTGATGTGAAATACTCGAATCTAACGTGTTTGACCAAGTTATCTTTGGGCAATAGACGTATGAAACTAACGGTATATTAGAATAGAATTGGGTGAACGAACGACTCGTTGCCTAGGCAATTGATAGTAATACTAAAAAACTCGATCCCGATATCTTATTGCATTCGGTACGGAAAATATAATTCGTTTAAAAGTTTTCACTGCGTTCTCTGAAAAATAAAAAATCCATCTCAAAACATACTTCGTTCAGGAGAAAACACCTTTTAAGATTTACGCACCTTTCATCAAAGCCGGCAAATTGCTTTCTAATAAGTAGGGACTCTGGAGGGGCCGTTCATAAAATATGTAACGCAAAGAGGGGAGGGGTGGGGTCTGACAAAGCCGTTACGATTTGTTACATGGGGGAGGGAGGGGTGACGACGTTTGTTACGTAACGGAGGTTTTTTTTAAATTACGTTTATGTAATTAACTCATGTAGAAGCAGGTAGACATAATAGGGTGAAAGAAATTGTGGATTGCATCTTTCTTGAGTGGATTCTTTAAATATTATCACGCAAGTTTATTAACCACTCAGCATACGTTGACTTATCATGAATTGAGAACCAAGACTGTTTCAGTCATAAATGTGGTAACTTATTAACGCCACGAACATGGGTTCGTTACGTTACGTAGGGGAGGGGAGCTGTCTGATTCTGTGTTACTCTTGCGTTACAAAGGGGAGGGTGGGGGTCGAAAAAATCGATTTTTTGCGTTACTTATTTTATGAACAGTCCCTGGAATGAAGTAACAAAGCGGGTCAAAGGTGAAATATCTTAAACCCTTAAAAAGATATTCACTTTTAAGGTTTTTTACACCGAATGACAATTTTTTTATTTTGGATTACATAGTAAAAAGTATGTTTACAAGCATGCCGTAAAATGCATGCATCAGAAGTTTCGCATACATGGACAAAATATAGACGTTTGACATAGAAATATAGACATATGGAAAGATCGCCGTTTCCAGCCTTATGGGTAATCCGACCCCAGTTGGAATCAGCCGATTTTCATATATGTTGTAGACCTCGACGAGTAGATCAAAAGTTTCTATGGGCAAGAAACCAAAAAATGCGCCTATCGAGATCACAAGGCCAGGGCCTGACGTTGGTATATGGCGCCTTGTGAGCGACCAACCGCTCGATAGATGCATTTCCTGGGTTCGTGCCCATGACAATTTTTGATCTACTCGTCAATAAGGTCTACAACGTCTATAAAAATCGTCTGATTCCAACTACGGCCGGATTTCCCATAAGGCTGGAAACGGTGTTCTTTCGCATACATCTAGTTTTGGCAATGGACAAAATATAATATAATATTTTATGTTTCTCATACTTCGGCATCGTGTTTTACTTTGTCAACAGTACAAACAGTGTCCGAATCTGCTGCTACTACATCTCTTTACACTCAAATTTCTTTTACGTTGCAATCATTGTAAACCAAGTTCAGGAATAGTTAACAATCTAAAAAGAACAAAAAAATGACAATTTTCAACACAACCGAGTTAAAAGATACATTTCAATTTTAAAGGGGCAAAAATAATTTTTAAAACTTCTCCAGTTACTTGTATTCACTTTTTAACATAATTTAGACAACTATAATTGAGGATCTGAAAAATTGTCCGGCGCAAAATTGTTCACTGTTCATGAGTAACATTCCTAGCTGCTAGCGTCCCATTCCATGCTCCATCATTTACCATTTTCGCAATGAAGTTAACTGTGTCTACCGAATCCGTCATATATATCTTTCATTGGAAGCCACTTAAAATCTTGGACTAGTCACTATAGTCTTCCGACACACATACAAAAGGGACGACGATTGGGCCAACTAATAGATAATAATCTATGCATATAGAATTACACCTTTCCGCTACATCTTCCTCTTTGAAAACTAGTCAGCTGAAAAACCTTATGTACGGTATACGGGAAAGTGTACCAATAGCAGCATCCATCCCAAGAATTTCTCTCAGAGTAAGCACCATAACACACGGACTAAACATTACCGCAGGTCAAAATTCGGTGTCTGACATGAATTATGGACATTTTTAATCTAAAAGTGGAAGGCTTTCGGCATTTTGCAAACCCATTTTTGCTATGATGGACATCGATTTCTAAAACACCCGAGCGCGAATTTGATAGAGAAAGTGTTGGCCCATAGTGCATGAGAAAGAACTCAGATGCGTGTTTTCGTATTTTTGAAAAAATGCATGCTGGATATTGTGCATGCCGGATTTTTTCTCAGATTTGTGAGATTTTTCACTCATACCCACCGGCAGTTTTCCTACCAAATGTTCGCTTGGGTATTTTGGAAATATACCGGCAGTTTTCCTACCAAATGTTCGCTTGGGTATTTTGCAAATATCGATGGACATTGTAGCAAAAATTGCGTTGCGAAACGCCGAAAATGCCAATTTTTAATTAAAAATAGCCATTAATTGACCTGCAAGTTTTTTTTTCAATGTGTTCTCGTTCTCTGTGCTATGGCGCATACTCTGAGTGATTTAATTCTGGAATGTGCGTTGTTATTCGTGTACTGTTCCATAAATATATCGTCCATAAGGTAATTTTCACATTGTATTACTCAATTTATTAATAAATGTTACATACAATCATATATTAATTAAATGTTTTATTGCATTGTTGTTTGATCTTTGTGATTTGCTTAAATAGTTTAGAGCACATTACATCCCAATATAACCGCATTTCAAGTTTGTAATACACATTCCATGCATTTATTGCAGCACACGATAAATTTTAATTCCATTAAAACCAGGTTTCTATTAAAAGTATCATCAACCACATAAAAAGAGTTGTTTCTTTCATAAGTCATTATGATTTGTTGGCACTTGTAATGTTTTCGTAAAACTTATTGTTATCCTTACCGGGAAGCCAAATACGTATGCCTCTATGCCTTTTTTAAAGAAAAAACTAAAGATGCCTTGCTTAAATTCGAGGGTGGGAAAGAGGGGGAATCTTTCTCCTTTGGGTACCGATGAACTCCATATGAACAGAACGTTACAGATAAACACATTTCATGAATTACCGATGAGGAATTCCATTCTCGTCGACTTTTTCCTTGTAATTTTAATTTGACTGGGAGGTATAACAGGTTCCTCTCGGAAAGGCAAGGCGAAGGTAGATAAAGTTGGTGGTGGGGGAGGAGGGATGGGAAGAACTGGATTAATAGAAGATATTGACGCATCTCTTTGCTGAGGAACAGGCCCGTCGGGTACAAGGACAGATGTTGCAGGTGGTGATCTCGGCAACTGTGCTCTACCACTCTCGCTGACAATGCTGGTCGCTACTGCAGTGAGAGGAATTGATGATTCCTGTCTCGACCCTTTGGGGTTTTGTTTCGAGTAGCGAAATGTGAGTTGGACGCGTTGGTTGTTGAACACTGCGGGAAATCTATAAATATCAAAATTTACAAAATTCAAAATTAGGTACAGGTTCTCTTGTTTGAATGAGAAACGATTGGGTATACATTTATCTGTCTTACTCATTGCCTATAACTATTTCGGGGCCTTTGCCCGTGGCATTCTTCACAACAAGGTAAATTTTTGTTACCATCTCAATCAAATGGCAAGTATGCAATATAAGATCTCCTTTAGTCAATTTGACAACTTCGGAGGTAGCATAATGTTCACTATCAGCATCACTACCTCCACCAAACAGACCACATCCCCCAGACCCTGGTTGGCATTGATGCTGAAGGGGACTCGGGGAAGGTTGTTCAATACCACCTGCAGCAGCATAGTATGCGCCTCCACCAGGAACATTTGCACCTCCAGAATCCCTAGATGAAGAGCAAACGCATCCGCTTGGTCCAAAATTTCCAATCGTTGGACTGGGCTCATCTCCATATTGATAGTAGGCGTCGTCATCATCTGAATTAGCGCCTCCGAATAAGTTCCCTTGCTCCCCCGGACCCACAACAGAGCCTCCCGATGATCGCATTGGATGTTGAAGATGAAGAACACAAATGTCGTCCCCATACGGGGACATTGATAATCTCCAAACTTCCGTGGCAGGAATTTTGTATTTTATGTTGAGGGAGCGTGGATCCAAAATCATGATCTGAGTTGTTGTTACAACCAACACAATTGGCAAAAACTAAAGGAAAAATAATTTTTTGCTAAGGATTGAAAAATGTTTTGTATTGATGTACAAAAATTTGTACTCTAAGAGTCAATTTCAGATATCAACCAAACCTTTCCACTGGAGCGAGTAATTTTATTGATAAGATCAGCAAACACGATTTGAAGCTGCTGCGATGGTAACAATGGTACTTTTACTGTCTCGGCCGTCTGACCCTCCCCTTCTCCAACCTCCTGTATTAAGGTCGAACCAGATGGGGGAACACTTGGTATGTGAATTGCTTGCACGGACTGAAGCATCATCATCATTGTCGTTCGTCGCCACTGAGAGTTCTGACGCAGGCGGATGTAGTCACCCAGGAATGGATGTGAAACGCTGAATTAAAAATTTGAAATTCTTAGAATTCTTCCACAGTTTTGTTTATGCCAGGGAAACATACGTTCACATCACAGATTAGGGTACATACATATATTCACAGGGATCATGGAATATATATGCACACTGTGTGTTCGGAAATGTACCTGCGAGAATAGGAGCTCTTCTTTTCTTTAAAAAGCAAACTAGCTGTAACCTTTTCTGCCATCTTTGCTCTTTCTACTTCATTAAATCTCGACCTGTACAAGCGACACTACAAATGAAAGTAATTTAAGAATTCGTTGTTATTTTGAAATCAGAATCTGTACATTAAAACTGAATTTACGACAAAACTCCATTCGTATTTAATAGTCTTGCGCTTTTACATACCCTCCATCTGTGAAAGACACGTCTGAGCTGAAAACTAGCCTCCTCTAAATAGCTCGGTGAATAAGGCCAATCTCTGCTAATCGGACTTAGCATACTTCCCGTCATAGGGAGTCCTAAAGGAACTCCTTGCACACCAGGACATATAACATGCGCGATCCCGGTTCCCACACCACCAATTTGTTGAAGCTCTGCCCTAACCTGCAGAATGAGCTGCCTGAGGAAAAGTCGCCGTTTCCAAAGTATGTATCTCTGTTGAATGAGTCTCACCGAATGTTTCATATTTTTCCACAATTTTCTTTGTTCCTTTCTCTTGCACTGTAAATATCTCCTCCAAGCATAGCAAATGGTAGCATGTGCATCTTTCATTCTCTGATACTTTCTCCATTCCTTATAACCCTTCCAGACTTTTTGAATAAGAAGGGCAAGATCATCCAACCTTTCCCTGCGGAAGTCCTCTAGCTCGCTGAGTATCCTTTGTCCCTTCAGATAAACTTTCAAATTCTCCCCGGACTGTGTTGCCCCGACAACTCCTCCTCCGAAGCACCAATCTAACCCTTCTTTCATTTGGAGGTCTTTCATGAGCACTTGAATACCAAGTCTAGGGTCATGGGGGAGTCTCCAGTGGGGCCACGTATTTAAACTGAGCAACTTGTACCTCTCAAGGAACTCGAATGCTCCGAGGTTATAACAGAAACCGTCTCGGTACACTCTAACAAAGTCAATAAGTCTGTGATACTTCACTTGATGCTTCAATAACGCAGCCTCACAAACTTCCGGTTGGCTCAACTCATTTGGCTTCAAGCACCTGATGTAATATATGCGATGATGTTTAGAAGAACTTGAGCACTTTTGAAATAGGTTCCTCAAACTCAGCTCCATATTAGATGTCGCAGAAAGCCTCGAAGTTGAATCCGTGGGTGTAGGAGTACGTCCGTCATGCGCAAATAATGCCTTCAAAAGGGGGTCACTTGAAGAAAGATACAGCTGATGGGGAAGATGTGGAGGAAGTGTGTCCCTGTTTTTGGTAGCAAAATGCCGAGTAGAGTAAACAACTGGGCCGGCCCAGTGCCGAAGGCGAAAACATTGCTGAAGATATTCCACTAGGAGGGAATTGCTCAGCGATTTACTCGGAGTAGAGAGAGATCCAGTTTGCTCCTTTTCTTCCCTCGAGGCCAATGAGACCGAGGGGGGGAATTTACGGGCGAATTTCAATTCCAGATCGTGGTCATTCGCACAATGAGAAAAGAGATTTAAGAGGCCATGGCTATTTTCTTCAACAAGGTCTATCAACTTCCCCGGATTCTGATGCGAATGGCTGTTGCCGACAACACTGGTAGACGACGATATTGTTCCAGGAGGAGTCGCCCCCGCGGTATCAATCGTGATCCATTCTAATCCATCTTTTACGAATTCTTCCTGGAGCATGCGAAGTCTTAAATCCGCCAGGACGTACTGGATTTTCTCATTTGTAAAGTTAATAATGAATTGTTCCAATGAGTTTGTTTGGAACACCTCGAAACCGTAAAAGTCGATAATATTGAGCAAGTTGTGCTTCGAAGGGGATGATGATTTAGCTCCGCTCTCTTGTGAGAAGGACACCTGTTTTGTCAGCCATGCAAAAAGACGCGTGTAAAGGGAAATGGTTAATGAGTTTCTCTGTGATGACGATTCACTCGCTGTTAGTTCCACGTTGGAAACTGTTCCATCTGAACGGGTGGTTTTCCTCGTGGTTAATATTGTCTTGAGCGGGTGTTGATGGTTGTGGTTATTGTTCCCATTGTTTGGAGTGGTCGCTGGGGAAGAGGGGAGAGGCACCTTAGAAATGACAGAAGTTTCTAATGATGATGACATTGATGGCCTTATCATCAAAAGGTCGCCAAGGTCTTGAAGATCTGCAAACGGATGTTAAGAAAATCTTGCATACTTTATGGAGCAAAGAGTCAATCAGGTTTGAACATTTAAAACGTCTTACCCTGTTCATTAGTTACATCACAGCCTTCAGTGCCGTCAATGTTTGCGACTGGCGCAAACACTAAATTATTCAGTTTGAGGATGGCGGCCAACATTTTGAACACGTGATCGGGGCATATGCTGGAAGGACTCTGAGTTGATTTTGCTAGTATGAAAGCTAGAGTAGTTTTTACGAGTTGAAAGCTGCCCTCATAAAAGGACCCTTGGTGTCGCGCATTTTTCGAGCTGTAGTAATGGTCATGCGGACAAAAAGGTGTCGATGGGTTTGATTGAGAAGCGTTAAGAAAACTAGAGTGATTCTTGACATTTAACATGGCATAAGTTTCAAGATTTCTCGTGAGTTTTAGGGATTTCAGAGTTGAGGAATCTGCGCCAATAAGGAGAATATAAAATATGTGAAAGTTCCTCTCGTAAAGCGAGCCCGCAGAGGGTGCCTCTGGGGTTCCCGCTCCACTAATTGGTCCTTGAACGCGCCATTTTTCCAGTTGATAAGTAAGAATTCTTCCTCCACTGACGTTACCCAGGAAGTCCACCTGTAGCTGAAGAAGTTTCCCGAATCTGGAGGCATCACAATTTTTGCTTGTCTTGCAGTTACCGAAGGCATTTAAAAGAAAATTGCCTTGCAGGATGAGGCGGGCCATGTTTGCACCCGAACTAGTAGAAGTGGAACTTTGTGCAGGTGTGTTAGGTATAGGCGCAGTAAGGCTTAGCGAACTCGCACGACCCGAGCCAGCATACGCGTGCGCCCCACTACGAGCACTTCCACCAGCACTTCCTTCGTAATAGGCATAGTACGTGTGGGGACATGCGGCAGGTTGAGCTTGCTGATGCCTGTGGAGGGAACCAGTTGAGAGGTAGTAACTACCTCCTCTCGTGCTGCCGCCACTTGTGGACCTGCCACTGTTTCGGCGGCTCCGAGAGCAATGTAGTGGTTCTTGCTTCGTGGCGAGAAAGTCAAGAAGGTAACTTAAATTAGTTGTCTTCCCTGAACCAGACTCGCCTGTTAGCAAGAGCGTTTGCATACGCTCCAGCGATGACGTGCTCCTCTGGATGATGAGGCACAATTGGCCATAACTGAATAAAAATGAAGCGAATCTTCGTACAAAATAAGAAAAATTGAAATTTTTAAAAGAAAATTCCTTACATGTGCGGAGGTAAATGGAAAGGATTACAAATGTTTCTGTAGGCAGCTTTGACACGTGGAGAGAAGATGCTTAAGGGTTTATACGGATTCACTGAGACCAACAGCGTTCCTTCGCCAACGTATGTCTGTGAAGGAAAAAAATAATTCAATAATTCCATAGAAACAAGCTAGAAAACTAAATATATAATGACTGCGAAAGTACATAAATAAATTCGCGCTTAAACCGCTGAACAATATTAGTCAAGAAGTTGTCCGTGGTGACGGGATCCAAGCACACGGCATCTTGCACGCCCACGCTATTATCCACCAAGAGAAGATTTTCCTCTTCCCCTCCATCATTCTCTTCGTCTCCTTGATAAGTCTGGCGACTAGCAGTTCTGCTACTATGCGGCGTTCCTGGGTGATGTCCGGTAGGGGTAACCGCTTGTATCTGAGTTGGAATCGGAGGGACAAAATGGTGGTGATGATGATGATGAATCTGTTGAGAAGTTGCAGACTGTAACTGTTGCTGTGAAGTAGCACAGTATGGCGAGGTATGTCGATGGAACTGCAGTGTCTGTAGATGGTGGTGCGCAGGATGGAAGGAAAATTCCGTAGATGGTATCGGCAAATCATCCTGAAGGTCATCCGGAAAGCCGGTGGTGCTTAAGCTACCACTCGATGTAGTTGATGGCGGTCTAGGTGGTAAGTAGTGATGATGCAAGTGACGATGTTGATGCTGCTGAAATGAGTACCTATTAGGTGATGTGGAAGATGACCTTTGAATTCCTGAAGCTGTTGACGACTGAGTTGTTGCACAAGTTGTGGATGGAGGAGGTGCCTGTTGTTGTTGCTGCTGCTGTTGATGATGTTGCTGTTGATGATGATGGTGAAGACTCATAATCTTGGATTTCGTCTCTTGATTGAAGACGGAGGTGGTGGTGCTGCTACTCCTCTTATTTCTCCTCTTCGTACTTCTCTTAAAAGCATACTGCGAGTTCAACTTCCATTCACAGCTACAATTCGAAGCTATTCCTATGGATTGGAAAGTGGAACACGACAGAGACTTCGAATAATGTTTGGCTTTGGCAAAGTTTACAATGATTATATCCGATGATTGCTTATTTGACAAAACAAGTTTTGGTATGGGGCAGTTATTTTGACTCTCTTCACTACAAGCTCTGGGTGGCATGCCTCCACATTTGTGATACTCTTTATTCACTATCCATTCGCTACGCTTTTTATTTCGTTCTTCGCCAATAAAATCCGTGCTCAAATATTGAGCTTCTCCGTATTTTCCAGGAACTGAAAAAGAAGTACATATTTACATTCAATTCAGTCCAATACTAAACACGATACACAAGTTCGCCACTTTCACATTTTGCCTCATTCATGCTTCAAAAGTCTGACGGACGCACACGAGACACTATTCAACAACACAACCTCCATTTTCGACTTGATAAAATGCCATTATGTATTAATAATCAATTCCATTTCTCAATTTGCAACATCAGCATTTGTACTTCACGCTTTCACCATTTTCCCCAAGTAAAAATATTTCCTTTCAATTTTTATAAGTTCAGACACCGCCACTAAAGTTAATTTACATGTGCTGATGTGTGTGTACTCCATCTCCCTCACGTATAAATAAATTGACTTTAAATCAATGTTACAAGCCCATAAATATTTTACTTTCATCGTTGGCGTTAAATTATGTACATAGAATTATCCTATCCTTTCTCTTCTCCTCGCCCCACCGCACTGCCAAACATATCGACAAACCTGGTAATAGATACTTTATTTCACCATGCGTGGCAGTGGTCGTTTGATACATAATTTAAAACTTTTTCCCCTTATAATTATACACTCAGCCGACTTGCCTACATGAGCCATATCAACCATTACATTTAAGGAAATACATTTTTTGCCCATGCACAAAAACTAGGATGGAATGAACAGACTGCGCTAGAACCCATCTCTGCTCCTGCCTGTCCTGCTCATTTCTACTTGGTTCATAATGGTCTTCAGAATGGACACCACATTGCACTCCCAAAAAACAATCGTTGCGTTGGTTTCCTTTCTTCGGCAAAAATCAGCTTATGTATAAGTCCAGTTCAGTTCGATGGAATGAAATAATAGGAATGGGATGAGCGGAGAGTGACGATAAGTTAAAGAAGCCTTAATAATATTCCGCTGTTTTATTTTTCTACTTCTGGATCCAACGATAATATAATGCGCCCTGTCTATGCATCCACTCTCGACCCTTTGCATCATGACCACATATTTATTTTATCTGCACTGCTGACTTCCCGAAAAACACTGGAGTGGGGAGATTCTTTTTTATCAATAATAACTATATATCGCCATCACTTGCATAAGGGACATAAATAGTCGACATCTACAGATCCACATATAGCAACATGATCGTATATTTTTAACAAAGCTATGCTTCAAAAAGCCAGAAAAAGCGGAATACTGCCACGTACATACGACGTACGACCACCCTCCCGCACATCATGCCACACAAACCGAAACCACCTTTGGGACTTTCTTTTACTGTTTACACATCGCATCGCTCAGGACAGCTTCAGCTATAAAAACGGAGAGCAAAGTAGCAGCCTCAATACAATAATAACCAGCCCATAAGGTTAAACTAAGTAGCAAAGCGTGTGATATCGTATTCCTTTCCTGAGATAATTTTTAGAGCTTATCTTTAGGCCCTGCTGCAGGTGCTTGCACCTGAGATTGTTCATGCGTGTATGATAGTATTATAGTATTCATAGTATGATAGTATTCATGCGTGGCTTAATTTGTCTGAAAATATCCTTTCTAATGTACCTAATTTTAAGAAGTTTAAGAGTCTCAGCATGTCGCATCTACTCCAGTTACAATCCAAACAATACCTTATGAATGTTGAAAAAAGTGAAGAGATTGATTACAATTTAATTTTTGACTCAGTAATTTTTAAAGCGCATAAACAATACAAATAATGTCAATGTTACCTTATCTATGATAATAATGTCTGATTTTATATTTTAGTGGCAAAATTAAAATTATGTTTTTTTATTACAGTGAAATTCCTTGAAGAAATATATATTATGTACGAATTGAATTGAATTGAATCTTTATTGTCATATCCGACTTCAGCTCATTTGAGCTGTTTTTAATGTGGTGACATAGATAATAGGAAATATCCACTAACTACAATATAAAAGTAAATAGAAGGTACACCTAATTAAACTGATACAATATCAACATTTAAAATTGTTAACAATTAGTTGTTTAATGTCCATGTAACTCAAAATTTCATAATTTCTTGGAATTTTATTCCACAGTAAAGCTCTACGATAAGAATAACAGTTTTGAAAAGTGGCACTGGAAGCTTTCTTTTCTCCGGTTGGGAGTTTCAATAATGGCATTACTCGTGCCGATTTCGAATTTTCTGACAAGTCAGCCTTCTTTAAAAGTATATCAAGGTACACTTGCTTCATAAGAAAATAATCACGTCTTTGAGAAACTGTTAACAATTTATATTTACTTCTAAGCTTAGAAATACAATCATCATCAATGGTAGTTCTTTTCGGTTTTTTAAAGAGGTTAGGATAATTAACTTCTACTAAAAACCGATCAACCTTTTTTTGAAGATCACACAACACAGAATTTAAAGGGGATATTCCCCAAATTTCAATTGCATATCCACGAAACATGTGTCTCTAGTATAATACCTCAAATGAGGAACTATTTGAAGACAAACCAATACTTACTTACTTACTTCAGGGGAGTTCAAGGAACTTTTTAAAAAAACTACGTCGAAAAACCCTTTCCCTTTCTCGAGATGTTCTTGTCTTAAATTTTTAGAACTTATCTTTAGTTCCTGCTGCAGGTTCTTGCATCTGCCATTGTTTAGGGGACTGCGAGAGAACAATTTGAAAAAAAACTACGTCGTAATATCTTTTAACGTTCTCGAGATATTCAACTTTGAAGTTAATGACATTTTAGATTTCCCGTCAGTAGGTCGGGCTATGTGCTGTTAAAATATGTTTTTCGAAAATTTAAGATTTTTGGGCTTGAAGTGGTTGAAATATTTTATCGGAGCCTTCCGAATCAAGCATTTTCCACTTTGCTCATTTTGTATGATCAAACCACCATATCAGCTCATCATTACAACGAAAAACAATTTTCCCATGTATTTTAAATGGGATGAGGAGGGGATCGCACTCTTTGACCTATATCTCCCCAACCGCTTATCCGATTTTGATAAAAATAGTTTGGGTTGATCTCCACGAGCAGGGAAATTCAATAGTAAAAACATTTTTCAAAAATTTGAACCGTCTAACTTTAAATCCAGGAACAATTTTTTTCTGGAAAAAGACGAAAAAAGGATAAGATGACAGAAGGAAAATAGAAAGTAGCTTTGATACTTAATAAAAACTCAATCCAGTATGATCATTATAGGCAAAATCATTATAGGCATTATAGGCATAGCCGAAATTAATACTTTTATTATTACCAAATGTCATGTCACTTTTACTCCTAAATAAAGAGTAGGGACTCTGGAATGAAGTAGCGAAGTTAGGGAAGTAGAGCGGGTCAAAGGTCAAGCGGGTCAAAGGTCAAAATTTAAATTTTTGAAATATCTTAAACCGTTAAAAAGATATTCATTTTTAATTCTTTTACACCAAATAATATTTTTTGCGCCAAATGACAAGTGTTTAACAGTCAAAGGTCAAGCGGGTCAAGGGTCAAAATTTAAATTTTTGAAATATCTTAAACCGTTAAACAGATATTAATTTTTA
>JAHZNI010002845.1:0-10709 GCA_027744415.1 Seira ritae
CCGGATTGTACTAATTATTAATGTACAGTTACGTTGGAAAGCAATTGAACTCCTTCACCTTTCTTGCCATTACTCATCTGCTATGTGTCTGGATTTATAAGCTGCTGGAGAAAGAGAAGCGAATCCTTATCGCTATATTACAAATCTCACGTCCGCGCCAGATTTTAAGTATTAAAGGTAAAGATGACCTGCGTTAATAAAGAAAGTGGCCGTATAGCTCGTTTCTATCTATTACTTAATTTACCTTTTTCATTCTTTTGTTGCCTTTCATTTAATTTAATTCAAGTACATATTGAACTTTTTTTCATTTCCAAAATGTTATAGCCAGTCAGTACATACTTGCATTTAGTTCCTAGCATTGTTGCATTTTTCATATCCCCGAGCGCATACAACTGTGCATTTTCATGTTCTCTGGACTGGCAGGAACATGAGTCAAGTGGCTGAACAGTCACTAGGTCTAGACTAGCCATAACTTTACTTTTGTCTCCATTAACAGGAGAAAGTTGAACATTTCGGCAAATAAATTCTTTCCAAGTCCGGCAATAAAACACTTGAAACGCACTTTCACAGACAAAATACTTCCGCTAAGAGAGAAAAAATACCTGGATTAAATGAACATTTTCTTAACGTTTTCAAACATGGAGCACTTCTTAGAATACCATCCTTTGTAGAATAAGTACGCCCAGTCCCCCATTTTCAATTGGAGAAAGTGAAGACAAAATGAAAGCATTTAACGGATATCTAATTCAAATATTTTGGATAGGATATGTTAGGATATGTTGTGTTCCTCATCTCAGTAATTTGATGTTGTCAATCTGTAGGAATTTTATAAAGAATTTTAACAAATCTGGTGACATCTATCGTCGTGGGAAGTTCTCACAGATTCGCTTCAATTTATGTTTCAGCATTCATCAAAGACCTTCGTTACGTTACCTGCACTGCACAAATAAAGTCCGCTGGCTGATTCCAAGACCTGGAAATGGAAAATTCAGATGCTATAATGCCTAATGCCAATATCAATACTTACTTTCTCTTCAAGTAGGTGTGGACCCATATTACATCGTCTTCACAGGCAATTTTCCAAGTAAACATTTTCCCATTTCTTCACTCCTAGAAAAAAACGATGACACGGTGGCTGGCTCTATAGTCCATAGGAAGAAGGTGAATAAAGGAGAAAGGTTTGAGGCTACCGGAAGGGAAAGCAAGAGATGTGATCAAAATTGGTAAAAAGATTCGATTTCTTTCTATTCAAGTAAAAGTACCAATACGAACTATACATTGTATAGTAGAATAACATGAAATGGATCGAAATGTTCAGGTTCTATTGAGAAATTTATAAAGCATCTCACACTCACACAGATAGATAATGTCGGGAACTCTTCAAGAGTCAAAAGGATCTCGTTCAACTTTCACCTAGAATGCTATCAATGGAAGTTGAAGGTACATAATTTGGGTTGGGCAGCTATCCATTTCCAGTTTCGAGAGTTCGCAATTTATACGTTTTATCCACTTACCTACTAACATTTGGTGGATGAAATGAATTTTATCCAAATGATATTAGATGGATAAAAATTAGATAGAAGTGAATGAAAATCTCACCATGCAAATGTAAATGGGATCTGGTGGTTTATTCCACGTTGTCCATTACATCCACCAAAAATTTGGTGGATATATCCATTAAATCCCGGATGGATGAAATTTCCATCGGGTGGGAAAGGCGAACTCTGTTCATTTCGAGTATTCGTTCAGTTTCAATGTCTGAATGGGGATGGCAAAATAAAGTGAAGTAAGGACATGGATGACAGGTTTCCCAAACTAGATGAACTATTAACTACCAACATAAACTTCTATGTCGCCACGCCACGGCAGCCATTTGTGACCAAGAAAGAGTTTTCAAAAATTACGTTTATATTATTCGGATTTAGTCAATGGAAAAATAATTCCGTGTACAGTAACGTGGTAATGCTGAATGGTGAGATGAGTACGATGAGTATTTTTGAGAACGAATGCACTAAATATGGTGGCAGTTTTCCGTTTCTATAAGTGAATTCAAAATGGCGACCAGATCCGGATGTGACTTGTTTTGTTACTAGGTTTTCATGAGTATTTGTTTCTAAAAATATATAAATGTTTATAATGATGATGTGTGCTGTGTCATAAAGGGGCAATTTAAGATTTATTTATTTAACGACAATCAAGACTTGACATGTTTTATTTCCAAAAGACGAGCAAAGAATGACCATGATTTTCAATGTACAACGAATATAATGGTAATGAAGCTGAAAGAGAAAAAGGCATTATAACTCATTTGGAATATATGTAAAACAGGAGAGATAAGAATTATTCACTTCTTTTCTCAAAATATAACCTTGAACTTACACTACACTATTCTAAGCTTAAAACTACGATTCACAAAACAGACTCTGAGGGGATCCCATTGAAATGCAATAGGATCTCTAGACCCGCATATTTTTTCTCTGAAATCATTATTTTGACGTCAAATTCGAAAAGCACAAGTATTCTTTATCCAACGGAATTTTAGAAAACTTTGAAGTCCTGTTTTAAGCTAGGTTTTACTCCTTTCGTAAATGAAGTACAGTTGCTGGGCTTTTTTAAACCTCCAAGGCATCGATGGCAATTTTTTTTAAGCAGGTGCGTTTTATAAGAGGAATTAAAACCAATTCGTAATTAAGTAGGAGGGAGTTCCAAGATTAAAGGTAAGGTAAAGAGTTTATTGTTTTTTGTTTATCCTCCACCTGAGTTAATCATTCCCACCATGGGAGCAAATATTACATTTGACGCATCCTCTCATCAATTCATCAAGTTCCACAGACAGGAATTACACATCCCTCGTCCCTTCATTCAAATATATTCTCCAGAGTGAGAAAGAGAAAGGTTTGAAAAGCCAAAATAATTTACTCAAGTGCAGTACATGTAATTTGTTCCACAAAATTACCTTCACTCCTCCGATCCCTAAAATAACTGCTGCTGCTGCTGCAGATGGGCTTGTTTCATTTTGTTTAGATTTACCCAAATAGCAACACAAAATCACTCAGACTTGTTTACTTAACTCCTGCTTGACTTCGCTTCATTGCATGTGTTTACATGGCTTTCCTAAGTATTTCAACTCGTCGTGTTTTCATTACTTCAAGAGCTTTTCAGAGTTAATTGCTTTTCCCAATCTATGTATCTCCATCACTTTCAGTTTAAGCTTGTTTGTTTCGTTCGTGGTGTCTGTGTTAAATCTACACAGACAGATGTACTTAATTACTTTTGGTTAAATAGAAGCGTCTACAGAAATCACCGTCAAGTGGGTCGTATCCAAGTGCCCCATTTTTAAAAACTGAAAATCACTCCAATGAAATAGATAAAGACTTCTACCAAACATGATTAGACACACTTTTCGTGATCATATTTAAACTTTAAACACGAAAATTAAACTCGACAATTCCTTGCCATTCTGCCTAACAATATTGAAAACCACATTTAATTTTTGGATGAAATTCAATCAGAGAAATTTCTTCAATCTAGGTCTCTGCAAAAGCAAAGTAAAGTTGTCACGATGAGGAAAGGGATTCGAAGTTGAATACGGAATGAAGGGCCTTTGCAATATGAACATTTTTGCAAATCACATATTATAGCCAATATTTCACGAACACTTTGTATTCATCCAATCCGAGATTTATTCTGTTCGTCTGAGCTTTCTCCAGCAGTCGTCTTCTTAAAAGCCTTTCTGAAAGGATAAGCAGTTCTTTCTTACGCTTGACGAATCCCAGATGAAATAAATGCACTTTCGCTGCATAAAAAACAAAGTTAAAAAGGATTTGCATTGTTGTAGCAAGACGATCCACCAGAGCGATGTTGTTGACTGTGCTATAAATAGGGAATCGACTGTGCTTTGTATTTTTGCAGATGTGAGTTGAAATAATATTTGGAAACAAACAGTCGGGGAAAGAAAATCGATTTTCACTTTCAGGCAAATTAAGTAGCGCCATGATAAGTATTATGCATAGCGTTTAGAAGCAATTGCTATCAGGGATTACTAGGGACAGGGATAACGCATGCACTTTAATGCACTTGAAGATATTTATCTCTGTCCAAGCAACGACAGTGAAATCTGTTCTGCGCGTTCATAGACACATACTTAGTATAATATAATGAATAATGAATAGCATGTTGTTTAAAATGGCGCTAGGGAAACATACTGGCATACATGGACGTATGTAATTTGAATTACGCAAATGAAAATACTTTTTTGCAAAAACAAAAAATATTTTAGAGGACTTATATATTTCCGATATGGCTTTCAATTTTTAGCAACAAAAGGCGATTCAAATATGTGTGCGAGGAGACAAATGCGTCGTAATGGTCAATGTCTGCATGCATAGGCGTATCCACGAATTTTTACCAGGAGGGGCCAAGGTGGGCCATTACATGTAAAGAACTCATTTGCATAAGTCCTGTCTATGCAGTTAGCATTACGATGGCAGATTTTTAGGGGGGCCAATGGCCCACCTGGCCCCTCCCGTGGATACGCCTATGTCTGCATGTAAGCTTTATTTTAATGAGCCAATCAGAACGTTCCTTTTAATTAGTTTAATTAGTTTTTTCGTTAGTTAAATAAGTTGTTTAAAAGTCGTCTACACATCTGGAACGTTGAGAGTTAGCTCGATAGGAACTTTAAAGTCGGGGCTGGACTAAACACAGGAATACGGAGAAAGTTTCGTTGGATGCTCCAATCCCCCTACATGACCATTTTAAGAGTAGGTTCAGCACTAACGTTTCTAACCGATTCAAATTCGCATTATAATATTTAATTCTGAGAAAAGAAATAACTAAGACCAGCATATTATACTTAATATATGGCCCCTTTACGGGATCGTGTTCTCAGCAAATTAACTCCGAGCTCAAGTGAAGAAATCCTGGTGAAAGTAAAAAAGGAAAATAATGAATAACTCTTATCCATGTAATACCAAGAACAATGTTTCCTCCTCCTGAATACTTTCTCCACATTTCCCCTTTCCTCAATAAAAGCCATTTCCCACTTTATGTATTTCATTTCCCTCTTCTAGGAAATAGTGCGAGTAATCTTGCTGTCCTTGATTCAGAATCAGACTTCCAAAACCTCCCTTTAGTCCACCTTTTGAAAGATAGAAATTTTTGAGTAAGGTTATGTTATGCTCGCAGAGTTACCAAAGCAGTGAAGCTGTAGTAAAAGTATCCAATCCGAAATAAGTAGTTCATAAATAATTTTTTATTAGCGCTTCCATCCTAATTGGTTATTTCTTGACCTTGAAAAACCCTTGCTCCATTTAACCCGCGCAATTGACTTTGCTACTTACAGACATCAGATATATGTAGTGCAGTAATGCAAGATTAAATCGTAAAAACAAAGGAGAAACAGTCCTTAAGACTCGTATTTAACGAGCAATCTTGGAAAAAATTATGACGACGATGAAGATATCCCAAGACAACTTTACGACCTTTAAGAGCTGTTAAAAGTTACTTGCGAGAGAGCCTTCTAAGTATTCAGTTGCTCTAAAATGGACGGTATGCAGTTCAAGCAGGTTTTAGAAAAACAGTTTCGCGAAATAAAAGAGCGAGGAATGAGAATGAAACAGAGCTATTTTTTTCACTGGAGAAAGTGAAATAGACTTGATGAGAAGGAAACTGCTTTAACGGCCATTTCATGTCCAATTTAGCGAGAAAGATGTCGAAAGGAAAGCTTAAATTTCTATACAGGATTCTTTTAGTTTCTGGAATATGCACTTGCAGTGTGAGTTAGGCTTGATGGGAAAAGGAAATTATAGCTAGGTGCATGCTAACTCTATTCTTCTTATGACAAAATTGTAATAGTCGAGGAGAGGAAAGTGGAAGGAGCAAGGATCATAATACATATCATGATACTATCCGGATAAATATGCATTTACAAAGAGAAAGTTTGAAAAGAGACGCACTTAGACAATAGATGGTGGAATCGCTTTTTTATGAATTTGCTTTAAGATGCAGCATAGCCCGTCTTAATAATAATATGAACGATATATCCTAGATTTGTTATATTCGGTGTTCCCTACCGTTATCTTATGACAGTAGTAAACGAAGAAAGTAACTTTCACCGCCTACAGCATGATTGAGGCAAAGCTAATGAATGCATTATGCAATACTCAAACTTATATTTTGGCGTGGTATATATTAGACGGGCTGGGCTATCTCCAAAAACTAATTTCATAAAAATACATTCCAGTTTTTAAAAGTTACCTTGCTGCTTTTTCGAAACTTTCTTTTTATAAATGCATATTTATCCGGATTATATTCATGCGTGATTATTATTCTCATTTTATCGACATTTGAATACGACAGGGAATGAAAAATGGCAAAAAATAATTATTAAGTAATCTGGAAATGTGAATATTTGCCTAACTTAGAAGAAACATTTCGGCAGTGAAGTGCTTTTCGGTGCACAGCATCAAGGAATTAATCCAAGAATTAGGCAATGGTGTTATTGAATGAAATGAACAGCTGAAATTTGGAAGTCGTTGGCTTTTATGACAATCGATTAACTTACTTATTATAGTGATGACGGTTTTTGCAGTATTTTGATTTCTTTAGGAGTGGCTTAAACAGCGATGCGATCAGAGATGGATTTTGTTCGGACAATGCTCGTTATTTTTGAGGACATGGAAAATAATTGACTTTATGGGAAGTTATGGTAAAAATGGACAATAATGGGTAATATTGGGCAATATTCTATTTATTTTGGTATCATATTACCCCTTTTACTCAATGATTACCTGGTATGTATATATCAGCTCTGCATAATATTATTGTCTGCTTTCCAAATTTGATATTGCCCATTATTGTCCGGACAATATTATATTGTCCACCCCCTGATTATTACCCAGCGCCAAGCCTGACAGTGATCAAGTGCCAATAGGAATTGATTTACTCGAAAAAGGGAATCTCGAATCTGGATAAATATGTACAACTTTCGGTTTCCAGTGCTATTTTTCTTTACACATTTACAAATCATACCAAGAGCCTGAAGGAGAAAATTTAGTTTTTATTGGGTTTAATTTTAACGGTTTGATGGTGCTTCGTTTTGCTATTTGTACATTCTACAACTTCTTACTACTACTCATTCACCACAACATAAACAAAGGCCCTGTATGTGAAAGTAAAAAAGACTTGGACACAACGAAAATGATTAAATAGGTATAATAGAAGGTACGCTTCCTGAGAAAGTACTTTCATTTCCGGGTGAAAGCACGCGAAGATTACATACAATACATTCGCACGAACCATTTCCACTTTCCTCGAAAAACATATGTACATTACCTATTTCAATATGTTTGCGTGCAGAGGTCCTGAAATATCGTAAATAATTCAAGAATGTCTTCCCTTGTTATTTTTTCATGTCATCCTCAACGGATTTATGTCCGACCATCTTCACCTTTAAAACGAAGCATAGAGACTCTATGGCTGTAGATAAGATTTACAATTATCTCCACGCTCCTTGTGGACACTGAAGAACTATGCATGTAATGTGGCAAATTTCAGTCGAATTCATTATTTCATCGAATTTAACTGCAATTGGAGAAAGCGATGAGCTCCGAAAAAACCTTATCTCCTCAATCTTCAATCGAATTTCAAACTTTAATAAAGAGTAAGTGAACGAGGAGAAACGAGATCAGGGACGAGTCAATCTTCAATTTTCTGAAAGAGTTACAATGGCCCATCTCATCTGATCCATTTAACTTTCTCTTCAGAATGAAGACATCCAAAGTCCTTCTAATCCTTGTAATCTCCGTTAGCAGTAAAGAATTTGAAGACGTAGTCATCCTTCTGGAGTAATTTTCTAAGGGAAAGCTATCCTTCTTAACTTAATCCCAAAATGCTTTCTTGCCATCAACTTAAGATGAAATTGCACATGAGATGGTGAAGGAACGATTTGAACTTTTAATTGAATGTAGGGCTTTTCTTGACGTTTCTTGAAATTTCCGTCGACAAAAATGAGGTCACGCAAGCTTTCACTCTAGAAGGGAAGAAATTATAGGTACCTAGAAATTTATAGTCCAGGTTGGAAATTATCTGGACAACGCGTTTCGTGGTAAAATTAATAGTGAAAGTGGTGAAAGCCTGACGCTATTTGTAATAACCAATGTATTTCCGGATGAATACCAGGAAAACAAATTGACTGGCTGGACTGGTCGAATAAAAACCAACTGGAAAATGTCATGTCGTCCAAAACTGGCAAATTCTATCTTGATTCCATCAAACGATTTAATTTGATTGACCTGCTGTAAAAAATATGCAGTATTCATTCATTTCCCTCACAGAAGTATTTTTTTCTCCAATTTGAACTTTTCTCCAGTCGGCAAGAATGGGCAATGTAAGGACAGTAAAGCTAGACTAAATTGGAGGAAAAATTACTTTTGCCAGTCGAAATCACTTCCTTTTTCGTTCAATGCCTTTCTTTCTCTGACCATTTTCCATCTGCTGGGGAAAGTTAATCTAAACAGGATTTTAAAGTTTTCCAGCTTTGAAAAGTCATCAGCCTTTCTCTTTTCATCGTGTTGGTGGTGGTGGTGGTGGTGGTAGTAGTAGTGGGTGGGTGCGTGGTCCCAAAGAAAGAAACTTTCTGCCTCCGCCTCCAATAAATAATACCCCAAATATGTTTGCACGTGTATTTTGGGTTGGAACTTTCACCTCTCCTTATTGCTTTCTCTGTTTCTTACGCACATATTTAGAAAGAAAGTTTTTTGATGAAGTAGAAATCTCTGCGTTTCCTCCTGGGGTAATATGGGTAGGTATTTACTCGGGCTGCGAATTTACTGGAATCAAAGAGGCTTACTGGAGAAACTTTCTCCAGCATTCACCTCTCCTTATTGCTTTCTCTGTTTCTTACGCACATATTTAGAAAGAAAGTTTTTTGATGAAGTAGAAATCTCTGCGTTTCCTCCTGGGGTAATATAGGTAGGTATTTACTCCGGCTGCGAATTTACTGGAATCAAAGAGGCTTACTAGAGAAACTTTCTCCAGCTTTTACTTTTCAAATATAAGGCAAAATAAGGCTTCAGAGTTTCAGAGGTACTCACGTGGTTTGTCAGGTTTGTTCTAGACTACTGGGAAATGTGAAGTTCAAAAAGAGAATTTTAGATTACATATTTCAGCACGCAACTATGTTTTACAATTCCATTCCAATTCTCAGACGTGCGTTGGTCCTGGCCCTGTGGGTTTCAAAATGAACCTTTTTGGTTAGCAAAAAACCTGTTTCTCTTCCTTAAAAGGACGAGCCCAGCTCATTTACATGTAAATGGAAGGAGAAAGTTTACTTTGTGAAATTATTAGTTTACTTTGTGGTGTATAATTAAGAAGCCAAAATATGGACGACGTTAATGGCGTTGTAGATGGGGAGATATGAGAACGATTTAGATCCAGGGGAGAGGAAAAAAAACTTTCTTAACAGGTGTAGCAAGAGCAATATATGTAGCTATATACCAACTCTCCCGTGCCTGCTTTTTGTTTTTGATCTTGATCTTTATGTACGTTCCTTCATTTCCATTCATGTGTACATAAGTGTAATGTGTACCCATGTAAGTTTCTGAAAGAGGATCCTCCCCGGAAAAGCTGAAATAGAAAATGGGAAGGCAGAAGAAAAAATGCTAAAAAAATAAATATACTCAATACCCTGTCGACGGACTTCAAATGTTAAATATATTTAATATAAAATAATCGGCTGACTTTCAAAACTCGTACAAATGACTAACAAATAATTAAATTAACAACAGGTTCCTCATATGAACCATTTAAAACACAAAGGTGTTATTTAAGTAGTAAAGATGATTTACCGCATTTTATACTAAAATCACAAAAAAATACTAAAGCAATTTAAATATTAAAAATTTACATCTCCGTCTTAAATAGTATCGAGGGTCTCTAAAAAAGAAAGGTTCATATCTCAAAAGCAGCGTCGGGAAAAATCGCTTTTTTGAAATATGTATGTTTTGCTGCTTTGCTTTAAAACACTTTCTGCTGTTTTGTTGCTTTTTCCTTATTTCATTTTTAGCATAGACGGCCTATGGGCAATCCATTCCATGTAAAATTTAAATATAACACGGATAAATATGCATTTATAAAGAGAAAGTTTCGAAAAAGCAGCAAGGTAATATTTAAAAAATGGAATGTATTTTTATGAAATTGTTTTTTGGAGATAGCCCAGTCCGTCTAATTTATACCGCGCCAAAATGTAAGTTTGAATATTGCATCATGCATTCATTAGCTCTGCCTCACTCATACTGTAAACATTGAAAGTTACTTCACCGTTTACTACTGTCAAGAGATAACGCTAGGAAACACTGAATACAAAAAAAATCAAAGAGATGTCGTTCATATTATTATCTAGACGGGCTATGCTAGATCTTTAAAAAAATTCATAAGAAACCGATTCCACCATCTTTTGTCTAAATGCGTTCATAAGGAATACATGGGAAGATCCAATCCAGCAAAAATGCAATCCAGCAGTGATTTATGGTCTGCAGGATATGTATTTAGCTGCTTAAAAAGCAAAAAAAGCAGTCAAATGCTGTATTAAAGACAGTAAGTCGTCTAACACTTCTCATACATACGCATCAAAAATTCAAATGAGACAGTATCACGAAAATCACTATGTATGAAAGGAAAGTCGAACAATTGATTTTACCCGAGAACTT
>JAHZNI010002846.1:0-12821 GCA_027744415.1 Seira ritae
ATGTAGGACAGAGGCTTTTGATATGTTTTCAGTGATATATGCGCCAAGCCTGTCATAATAAAAAATATATTTGTCCTGCCCATTCGTATAAGGAATTGCAAAAAATATTCTATAGAAACGATACATTTTTACAGTCTTGTAGATACTTTGTTCAATTTACTTGTAATGCTTGAAGGATTCTATGTTTATTGCCAAAATGCCAAAGTTAAAAATGGAACAGTGCAGTGTGTATGGCACCAATGCAATGAAATCATGAAGATGTATGACAAAGACAAGTTGGCATAAATAAATTTGAGATGCATTCATAAGATATATACCCGGCAACTGCATACACTTTCCCTATTTTATTAATTTATGTGACTTTGATCATTCATCATCATCATCAATCAAGCTTAGCCTTACCGAAACCACTTCAAATTCGACATTTGTCTTTTCAAAAACTGATTCCCTGAAAACAAGAACACTTGACCCATAGTGTCTTTACAGAGCATAGTCAGTTCGTCCGTTTCCCCGAACGTGGCATCCATTAACGGTATGATATCCTTGTAAAAACTGAAGCTCTCATTGTACTTCCCAACTAGCCCCAACACCCTTGCCATGTCAGCCTTCACATTCAAATGAAACCTGTTGACTTCATCAAGATGTCCGCAGTCTTCCAGAACTTCTCGTAAAAATCTGAGGGCTCCGTGGTAATCCTGATTTTCTGAGAGTTCTGTAGCAACTTCGTGCTTCTTCGCTAAAGATGATAGCTCCGCGGGATCATCTACATTTTCAGGAGTCAGACTTAGCCAATAATTTCCCAGTACTTCCATGCTCCTTCCAGCCTTTTCTCTCTTTTTGAGGACGGTTTCGCACAATACCATATCTTGACTTGTTCTGTTCTCAGCGGTCGATTTCAGAGCGTAAATCAAGTCGAAAATGTCAGTAGCTTCCTTGTATTGTCCTAATGACATGAGGACCTCTGCTTGATTCAATTGGCTTGAGATTTTCATTTCATCTGTGTCAGCCAGCACTTCTTGCTGAATCAAATCAATGGCTTCATATAATTCTAAGGCATCGTCGAAATTCCCAAGTTTTGCTTCAATCTCTGCGATTGCGTTCATTGTAGATAGGCTTTGGCGATTGCTGGGTGCTCCCAACACTTCCTCTTGAACTTCAAGTAGGCTTCTTAAAATCACTAAAGCTCGCTCATGGTTATCATAAGATGAGTACAGCAGAGCCATTTCCCGCTTTGACGCCCACGTATCCGGATGTTTTCTTCCGAGTGTCTTCTCCCTTTCCTTCAGAATCTTCTTCTGCATCATGAGAGCATTCACGAGATCGCCATTCTGACGGAGCAGCACAGCCAGATAGAACTTGCCTTGAATAAGAAGTCTATGAATTTCCTCCGCCTCTGGACCTGTGTATCTCTCCAAGAGAGGAATCACATGCAAAAGAATTTTCTTTCCTTCTTCCAGTTTTCCTTCTTGAAGATGAGCATATCCGTGCATCATTCTCGCCTTTAGGACTGTAGGCTCTGAGTCCATCTCTATTGTTGCAATTTTCTGCACTGCGAAGATTTGTACTTGCTGAAAGCAAGATATCGCCCGCTCGTAGTCTTGTTGTTGAATATGAATTTGACCCAGCTCAATCAATGATTTCAGCTTCATCATTAAAAATTCTCTGGGGTCAGTCAGGCTGTGTTCGTAAATTATTTTTAGGACTTGGAAGGCTTCATTCATCCTTGATTGGCACAACAAGTAGTCCTTTGCCAAAATGAAGTTGAGTTTCAGCACACGATAATCGTAGGTTCCAGAATCGTCAGTAGTGAATACATCGGATGCTTGCTTTAGGAAACTGATAACACAATCCAGTCTATTCTCCCCCTTGGCGATGTCAACGATAAGCTCGGGCATATCATCAAACCGATTTGCTAAGCCTTTATCCTTTCGACACAAATTTAGCCATGTCTGCATGACATGCGGAACTGCTTTCCATTTCATTTCTGGAGGAGAATTTGTAAGAATGATTCGCATTGTTGAGAGAATTCTACTTTTGAAAGCATTAGTGCGCTGACCCTTCACCAAAAATTTCAGAGCGGTCTTGAGAGAGTCCTGCATCCAATTCGAGAGATGAATCATATTGCCCCGAAGATTGATGAGAAAGCGCATTTTCAAAGCACTAATAATTTGTGGAATACTTAGAGTGCAGGAGGTGTTATCGGACTCGGGCCTATTTCGATTGAGAATTTCGTCAAGTAAGCCAATATGTATGCCATAGTGTCCATCAATGTTCTGCAATAGACTCAGAACGTCTTTGAAGAACTCCTTGTCATTGTCAGGTAGAGAGTCGTTTATTGTCTGCACCGACATTGTGTAAAGGAGGGGTATGGAGAGTATGTCTGGGTAAAATTTTATAACTTCTGCATGATTTTCCTTGTAGCTCCGCATATTCTGGAGGAAGCTCGAGGGGTCATTTATGGAAGAAGTGTTCATGTGCGAAGCAATTAATTCTAGAGCGGCTGGTAAAGCCTTAATTCCTTGTTCTACATCTTGAAATTCCTCATCGACTTGATCTTGGCCGGGTGGCTGAAAGAAGAGTTTACATGCTCTGTGATCAAGTTCCTTGAGATGCACACTGCTGCATTTATTGCTGATTTCATTTTCAGTTGACCAGTTCTCTTCCATTGTTAGAATTAAGAAATGATCTAGAAATAAACTCCTTTCATTGCAAACGTTGTCATCAAACTCTAAAATTAGTTCCATTGTTTCCTCCGAAGGGTATTCCACATTTTCCAGAATCACCAACAGCTTCTTCCCCTTGAAAACGTTGAGGATTTCATGGAACACTGTTTTTAACGTCTTTAAACCTCCTTTGTAGTCCTGAATCCCCAATCGTAGTTTCCTGTATTCAGCACAAGTCCGGATTGACACTGTGAGGGAGTCAGAGGAAATCCCGTTGAAACAAAGAATGTTGAAATCTCTAGAAATCAGAGAATGATTCAAATGACTAAGGAAGGCAGTCTTCCCACTCCCGTAATCCCCATGCACAGCGATGATTCTTCTTTCATGGTTATCAATGATATTTTGGATTTGTTTCATTTCCTCCTGTCTCCCAACAAACTTTGCAGGTGCTTGAGTTAAATTGAGAAGAACAGGCACTTTTATCTCGTGTCCAGTATTTTCGATTCTGCTCATCAAGCCCGTAATAAACTGAGGAGTAAAGCTTTGTTCATTATATTCCATCATCTCATTAATCAGATTAATTTCCTCGGGAAATTCAGATTTCATATTAATCATTTCTCTCCGTTCAACTCTGGTACATCTCTTCAATAATTGCTGCCACGTGGAAGCAATGGATTTGAGTAAGTCGATTGGTTTGTGAATTTCCTGTTTGGTGAGAGCATTCAACGTTTTCTCAACTTTCAAAAATGAAAATTTCAAATTTGGCAAGTAGTCCTCTAATAAATTATCGCGATCTTGAACCACATGAACATTTTCCCATGAGACAGCTTCTCGTATCTCGGTTATTCCAAGTTCCACCAATATCTTCAGTGCTGTGACCAGTTGCAACATGATTTGTTGCACTTGGGCAATGTGAAGCAAGCAATTTTCGCGATCCTGCAGCCACTGCAGGAGTGTCTGAAATTCATATTGTTCGACAAATACTCTCAGGTAATTCTTCAATAATTGCTGCCACGTGGAAGCAATGGATTTGAGTAAGTCGATTGGTTTGTGAATTTCCTGTTTGGTGAGAGCATTCAACGTTTTCTCAACTTTCAAAAATGAAAATTTAGCAGGAGTGTCTGAAATTCATATTGTTCGACAAATACTCTCAGGTAATTACTACTTTCGTGCTCTTCGATTATTGAAGTTTGCTCGGATGAGTCGATGACATCTGGATCTGACAATGACGAGAAGGACATCTCCTTATTGGATGAGATCTCAAATATTTTATTATTTTCTTCTGCGTCTGGCCCTTCGAATCCAAATCTTTCATGGTGCACAAGCTTCGAATCGGTCGTTGTTGTTATTGCAGATAATTTATTTAGAACAGAAATCACATACTTAATTTCATCTTGTTGCTTCTCCGCACTACTTACAGGAACTTTCAATTTTCTCAATTTGCCCCTGAATGGTTCCGGGGCTGCTGGGCTGGGTGTGTCTTTGTTATTGGAAGACGAGGGACCTTGCAGTGAAATTGGCGATGATTGAAGCGTAGGCCCCATTTTATTTACATGTATTTAACTGATAAACTAAAATTTATTTTAATATAATATAATTATATTCACGAAAAATACTTTCTTCAAACTCCGTCCGTAGATGTTGAGAACTGTCGTTCTTCCTAACATCTGATGTGATCTTGTTTTAAGACTTTTAAACAGTGCCAAGGTTTTATCTTAGCTCCAAAAGTGACCTAAGCAGTATATTAGCATATGTCCGAGACCGAGTCGTATAAAATATTATTACGGCATGGTGTAAATGTCTTCTTGAGCTTCAGAGTAATATATTATACACCTAAACTAGTTCGTTGTTCTGAATTCGAAAATTGAAGCGTATTATAAGTGACGTAATATTTTTTCGAAAGATGTTTACGATAACGGAAAGTTTCATGAACCATCATCATGGTGTATAATATAGTCATTGCATCCAAGACAGGATGCGCAGGTTCATTTTCCATAAAGCATATAATATTATATTGTATTTTTTTCTTTGGAACAAGAAGAAACAGAGAGAGAGAGCCTCCAATTCTAAAAATAACTTTCTTGGAGTGAAAAGGAAAAAGCAAAGTCATGCAACATCAAAAAGTTACACTTCGTCGATCTTGAAATGCATTTTCACCGAAACCTTAATCAAAATGTTTATAATTCAAACAAAGCCGAGTAGTCGCCCATGATATAACTTGTTGTTTTTTATGCATCGCGCATAAGAATTACAATGTTTTATTATGACGCATATTACTTGACTTGCTATATATGTTTTGCACAGTTTTTTAAAGAAAAAAATCCCTGCATGTGTGTTGATGACTCTAAATTGATCTGTGAAGCATGTAAAGCATGTAAGCGGCAACGGTAAGAGGAAGCGTTAAACCTTTGTAAGAAAATCATTAATTGCACTTAAGCTACAAGACCGCACATTCTTTACAGATATTGATTGAAGGATTCCCCTCAGGGCGTGAGCGCTTAAATGAATTTTTTACACGTGTAGAATTGTAGTTTAAAGTTAATTTTATTTTTTTTCTTGTTTGTTTTTGTAGAATTTTACTAAAAACAGACATTAGTATGGAATCAATTGGCCTACACAGAAATGTAATGGTTGTCTGATGTAGTTGCTAAATATTTATTTCCGCGGGCCCTGCATATAAATAATATTACATTGATTGATCTCCGAAGTAGGATTATTGTTCTGCTTTCATCAGTATTTTAACTTACAAAGCAGAACATTGCTCGCCCATTAACTCCGCTCCAGGGGTTGATTCCCTGCAACGGCAGTTGCCAGTTTGGAATTCCTCCCATTTTGGACATGAGCATCCAACGAACTTTTCTCCTTTAATGGTTTCTAAAAAGAACTGAAACGCCCTTTCATGGCTACAATTTTCTAATTTGATCAAGAAAATTATCGATCATATTCAAATTAAATTCACTCAGATCTAAGGAAATAAAATAATATATTTTGCGACAGATACCATACTTAGAAAAAATGAATGAAGCCTTTCCCACTCACATCCTGGCTGATCTATCCCTCCATTTGCTGTTATATATATGAAAAAGATAATATTAAAATCGTTTTTATTATAATTATTTTATTACGAGAATTTTTTCTGTACAACTGACGATAAAAGTCGACATGTCCAACAGATTCAATGATTCCACTTCGCCCTACGCAAGTATGGATAATATCTACAAACTTAGCGTCACTAAAATCCAGTCTGTCTGTCGCTTTTGCTCCACTGAACCATGGTCCGGCAGGATCTAAGCCTTCATTAACAAATATTTATCCAATATTTTTGTAAATAAAATAGAATAGCCGTTTAGTATAACTGATAAAAAATTTCCAGGTACCTGTAATTCGACCAATCTTGATTTTTTCTGTCTTCTTGACATGTTTTGCAGCAAAGCTTTTAATTAATAATACGATCATGTAATGCTTTATTATTAATTCAAGTAAATAGAATCATGATTAAATTTTTAAAAACCTTGCGACATGTGCTCCCAAACTAAATCCTATTAGATGGATCCTTTTGTAGGATTTGATATATTTAAGTTTCCTCAGGTACACAATGAATTCTCCCAATCTTTCGCCTGCGATGCGAGTGTTAAAGGCAGAAGTAAAATAGATTTGCTCTCCAGCCAGCCATCGCCAATCAACTACGATCACATTTGTCTCATTCCCGTAATGGAGATAAGCTGAAGAAGACAAATTATCAAAACAGTATTTTCCGCTTCTATTTTCATGTAAACTACGTATTTCCAAAATTCTTTTCCTTTACCCTCTTTCAATAGGTGAGAAAAGTGGGAAAATCCAGTTTGCTTATAACCGTGAATTATAATCTTGACAGGAAGTGATATTTGAAATGTCGACTTTGTCAGTTGATCCACATCCCCTAATTTCAAGGCATCCGATCCATTGCTATAAAACGTGTATTATTGCCTTAAACTCAACTCAACTCTTCCATGCACTTTTCAGGATCAATTCTGTTAAGCATGAAGTCTTACGGTCATACCTCGTACCTTCCTCGATTGTACAAGTAAAATGCGACAGTGTTCTTGTCCCACTCACTGAAACATTTACTAATGAAAACTGATGTGTTGTTGCATACCGTTGAATAGTTCGATGGAGTCGATCCGCTCCATGTAATCCAGGAAATGTGTTTCGGATGAAGTTCACTCGTGTTGTTAAAATCTTCCGTAGAATCTAAATGTTCGGTTAAAAAAATGACTCCACAGTTTCGAAAATTTTGAATCCAATATTGTTTCTGTTTTTACCCCCGTGGCACAAGCTGCACCAAATCATCGTATGAGAAAATATCACTGTTGTAATTAAAAGCCTCCTTCGAATACCGTTGCTCATTTTGAGGCGTTGTCCCCGTAAAATCTAGATTATTTAATTCGAATAAGGAATTATATCGTGAGATTCATTTTGTGTGCCCTAATTGTGGATTCTGTTGAGTCTTAAAACTGCGTAGAGTTTGCTGAAAACCTCAATTACTTTGGAGCAACAATGTCGAGCAGCAGCAGCGTACATAAACTTTCATATGGACAAATTGGCGAGCTCATTGATTTATCTCAGTGACATATTAAAGCAGAGAGATGATAAAATGACGTTTCTGGTGAACTCGATATTTCAGCGAAATCGACCAGACGCCCATTTTCGCAATCGCAATGCATCTTTCGTATTCTGGTACTGATATAAATATATGTAATGCACAGTACTACTATATTCAGCAAGATGGGATTCTGTAGATTTTGATGCATGCAATTTTAGTGAAGAATGAGCAACTAAGCGAGCAATAATTAGAAATGAAGCTTATCGTTGAGTATGGATACTGGATACAGTGATAAAAACGTCTGATGACAAACAGGGATATCGCTACAAAAGTACAAACTAATAATATACGAATCTCATCATCACATCACATTAGTATCTCATGAAAATGTAGATGTTTCTTTTTTCTAGATAAATTTCAGGAAAATTCACGGGATTGTGATTTTGATGTAATAATGGTACATATTCGCACGAGAATCCTAAAACAATTAGATCACATTTCCTTGCTTCCGGTGAGAAATGGGTGCCGGTAATGTCGATGTTGAAATGATATATTATGTCATGCATGGAATATTTCAAAAGATCTCCAGATAAATAAATTACGTCGATCTCATCAAAATGGGTTAATATATTTCCTCTAAGATGATTTTTTATTGTAATCGAGGTAGAAAATTGCACTGGGCTGGGCTATAGGTTCTTGTCAACATCCGTAACATGTGTATACTTATGTAAATCTATGAAATTTAGTTTGAGTAAAGGTTAGGTACAGTTACAGGAAGATCAACAAGAACTATAATAACGCTAAACAGAACAGAAAAAGTCCACAGATAGGAAGATACATACAATATAAAGACATATAATATGCAGCAAAGCGGCTATATTTTAGTATACTCATGTACATTTCTCATTGACGAAAGAGACAAAGATATTAAAGCAAGAGGGAACAATGGCGCTAGAAAATACATTAAATTACTTACACAAATGAACAAATAAATGGTTAAAACCAGTCACAAAGAATAAATTTACCAATCCCACCCGCCCCAACCATGACCCTTCTGTCCACTGGCGAATCCCGATAACGCCATGTCTTTACCGAAGGTACCGAATTCCTTCGGGAATGAAAGAGCTTCCTGAGGAGGATGATGGTGATGGTGTTGGTGGTGGTGATTCCCCTTGGGGAAATGTGCAACTTGTGAAAAAGGATAGTCTTTATTAATATTATTATCACCTAGTAATGAAAACTGACTACTAAAGAGGGGAGGGGAATTCTCAATTTCAGCGAATGGATTAGTATTCGATTTGGTTTTTGAGTATTTAGAGTAAACAGGACTCAGGAAGGGATTTGTCCTTGGAGATTGAGAGTGGCTAATACTTGATGGGTACTGGCTGGGCTTAGAATAATGAGTGCCTTTGGGATGATGACTATGGCTATATTTCGTGGGGTAGTGACTCTGACTTTGGGCGTATGGGTTATATCTCGGGAAAGGATTCGTCTTAGGAAAGTAGTTCTTCGGGAAGGGATTCGACTTGGGGAAGTTACTTTTGGCAGGATAAGGACTAGTGTTCTGGAATGCATTGATCTTTCCAAAAGGATCATTCTTAGGGAATTCACTTGTTTTCAAGAAGGGACCGTGATGGGATTGGAGGGGATGTTTCCTAACCTTTTTGATTCTGAGAATACTCTTGACTTTCGGGGCGTGATGATTTGGGATTTTGGTGAAAATAGGACCCATTTTGGGGATAACGTGATTGGGATTGTGTAACATGAAAGGTCCAAACTTGGGGAAATCATGATGGATGCTGGAGAAGGGAGGTTGATTGAAGGGGAAATCAAACCCATTATTATGGTACATCGGCTTACGTGGTTTCCAAGATAAATGGCACGTAGGGCAGAGTGGCTTGTGAAGAAGAGGAATAGGGTGACGGTGATGATGATGGTGAGGTGCACTTACTGGCCTCCACTGCTTAAACTTTTGCAACATGTGTACTGGAGATTTGATGTGAGGGCGGCGTAAGTGAATATGACGGTGAGGGTGAAAGTGGCGGAAAGGATTTCCGTGAAAAGGAGGAGGAGGGGGAGGACGGACATGATGATGAATATTGGGATGACTATTACGATGACGGTAAATGAGAGGAGGGAGACGGAGGGGTTTCTTGGGTTTCCACAGACTGCTTCCGCCGTGCTTTATTGCATGCCATCCTTTCTTGGGATGATATCGGAAAACACTACATGAAAAATATTTAATTTTAATATATTTTCTTGCATGATTTTTCTAAAACGCTCAATTTTGATTCGAAAAAAGTCTTACGTCGTTTCCTTCCAAACTGGAAGCCAAAACACAAGAGCTTGTGAAATCACTACAAGAGTAAGGAACGTGAATGCAACCAACTGCAATTCAATAGGAAGAAAAAATGTTTCAGCTCGAGTAATTCATTTATTTTCTTCACGAAGTTTCCTTCAAAGCATGCATCCCTGAAAAATTATGGGTTTCAAACTTACCGTTCCCGTTCTGACATTAAAGTGCATTGTGAGTCACACCAAAAGTCACAGTTTCACTTTTAACAACCACCTTAGCCCTCAACAAGCACCTATTTAAAGTTAACAACTGCAGCACAAACGTATCATTTTCCTGGGCCAAATGTCAAATGATCACTTTTCTACTTCAGGCTTACGCACCGTGTGAACTATGAGGCTACATATTTTATCATTATTCAAATAGGACACTTGATCTCGGAAAATAGCTTTATTTTTTCAAAAATTTATAACGTTCCTCAAAACGTGTGAAGCTCGTTTCCTTTTTCCTCCATTTGCCCCTCCACTCCACATATTTAACTGACAAACTTTCGGTCTCACGTGCCACATGAAAATGTTCTAAATTTACCGTTTGCTGTAGCCTTATATATGAGCCCTTAAAATTATTTATATTTTGGTCCTATTTTTAACTTTGAAAAAGATTCGAATTACTTAATTCATGAATGTTATTTAATGCATAAAAGTGTAGAAAAATTATGTAGACATAATAATATTATAAAATGCGCGCTGAGACCAGCTATCTGATCTTATGCTGTAATTTGCAATTTTAGTACGTGAGCGTGGCAAAGAGCACGCGAAGTATACAGTCGGATCCCTTTTGCGAGCGATCCTTCCTCTGTTACCTTACACGACACGATGGATGATGATAAGCCCTAAATATATCATAAGAGATGTAAACAAAGATAGATAAGCTCTTTGCTTTACTTACGCAGGAAAATATATCAGCTTTCGATTGTGCGTGTGTATTTCGCACCAAGATTTATTTTTAGGATACATGTTTGCATTTAAATTGATTGATTACAAGTTACCAATGAATTATGTAATCTGAACAAACAGGAGTTTTTTCATACCTACAAATTATAATGCACATATTAGTACAGCAGCATTGTTAATAATTTCACGGTTACCGAGACTCGAGACGTTCGCCTTCGCCACCATCTCAAAAGCATTGTAGGCGCTAACACACATACATGCTGCAATTTACAGCATGATGAATTATCATCGATAATTGTTAGGATTAAAGTGCAGTAGTTGAATCACAACTCACACGCCCCCAGAGGAGAAAGAATTTTTTAGTTTCAATTTTATCTCGTTTCTATTCATTCAATAAATACTAAATGTTACTTTAACTGATTAAGGTCCACTCATGCAGCATATGCATGCCATGCTGTATGCAGTTTGAAAACGGCTATCGGTGATTCCCCTTAAGTATTGTGAACCACCAAATGCAACAACAAATTTTCATTAAATTAGCTTAAATGTACTTGAATTTGCCAATAAGTTCATTAAAGGAAAATTAATTATTGTCGTACTTTTAAACACTTGTTATAACGGAAGTTAAAATGAGTTAACTGTTGATGACTCAAACAAGCCTAGGCTTGCTTTGGTAGATGTTGTTCAGTCAGTCGCTATTCGGTTAGATGAAAACAGGGGAGTGATATGCATTTTTACAAGATTTAGAGTAGGTAATCTTTATACTATTTTTTTTTGAATTGACAAGATCTTTTGATCAAGCAGGATAACTGGGAGAGGGAGAACTATACAATCTTGGTGCAAATCAGTTTCTATCTGCACAATAGCTAGAACGATCAATTGCATTTAAAACGCTGATTGCGTAAGGTAAGGCTTATTATTTCATCGGAAATAATTGGTACCGACCGAATCAATGGCAAAACGAAGGCGTTACTTACGCTCATATGAAGTTCAACTGAGAAAAGTAGATCAAGCGATTGAGAAAAACATTGTAATCATCAAAAAATGAGTAAACGATAATTTATACATGAATATAATTCGAATTTTTGTAAAATCTAATGTGGTTCTCAGCATGCCCCAAAATGCCCACTCCTTTGTAAGCGTATGTGATAAATGTCGTTAGTCGTTAGCAACTTAGCAAAGCTTCCCGCTAATGAAGGATTAAGCCAAAAGATTCACATTTCCTATAGACTGCTCAAACCGTGACGAAGACATACCTAATTAGTTTTTTTGGCAATTCCCTTATATGTTTTTACAAACTGTAACTGTACTCACCAAAACAGATTAAGATATTTGACAGAGAGAATTGCTCTTTATTGGTCGGTCTCGAAGGCATTTCATGCAAGGATTTATCGAAAAGTAATCTACACTTTGAGATACAACGTATGCGTATTTCACTTCCGCGATTTTAATTGAAATCAAAAATCGAGTTGTTAGTCAACACCCCCACGCATATATACAGCGAATACAGTGTATCGGAAAAGTTGGGCTCGCCAAAAATGAAGTTAAAGGTGCTAATTGCTAATAGTGCGCGGTAATGATGTACAAGCGTGTGAAAATAGTAATCCACTCGAGTTTTTATATTCCATTAATACAAGCTATTAATAAATTGAGGAACATTGATTTGAAAAAGTTGTTAGAAAAAATAGTATTTAATTTTAACTTATTATATGCATGTATCATGTATGTAATGCATAAAAAATCAATGTTGCAGACGATATCAAGTGCTGCAATCTTTTTTTCTACATGTGAAAAATAAATTATGAAAAGGGAATAATTAATTGGTACATGATGCTTAAAGTGTTTCTTATTAAATGCATTTAAGCGATTTTTAGATAACAATAATAGACATTTAGGCACGTTTTTTGTTCAACTATTTTTTATACACGAGGATGGAAGATGATGTACCTATTGATATTCTACTCAACGCTTTTTAGTGATTTGTGGAGCATTGCGTTGAAGATCAGTCAAGCTTGGAATTCAGAATTATCTTGTTGTGCACAACTTAATGATTTAATAGAAGTACATATGCCTAGAATTCCAGAAGAAGTCTTTATAAAATTAATGCTTTAATGTTTTCTTATTTCCTTTGGACAGTTAAAAATGTGTGAATTAATTGCTACAATAAATTTTTTCATAGAACAAATTAACGACGATGAAGGTTCTGACATGAATCTAGAAGAATGCTAGTGCGATTTATTTGGCTTTAAAATGTAAAAGAATAGTATTTACGCTGAACAATTTAATTCAAAATTTATGGACGATGGAATTTAAAAAAGCTATCTGTTTAT
>JAHZNI010002847.1:0-12089 GCA_027744415.1 Seira ritae
AAGAGAAAAAAGATTTCTCTTGAGCTTCGTTCTTTCGCTTTTTTCTGAGGGGATCAGACGGAGAAAGTAAAGGCGACAATGAAAGTGAAACTAGATTTGGCTAATTAGCATTGAGACGGGAGAGTGAACGTCCATGTATCTTTTGGTATATTATTCATTCCTCGGAAAAAACGAATAAAGTGAAAAAAGGAAATGAATGCAAAAGCCAAGCCGCCATTACTAACATGCCGGAACACAAAAGGAAGTGGAGAAGAGCGAGGAGGGGTTGGTTGATTTGGGAGATACGTGACATGATAAAAGGCTTCGCAGGAACTGGATCAGATCAGCCTTGAGTCATCCTAAATGAATAAATGAACTGATGAGTAATATCAAAGAGATGGATACCATCACATCGGAAAAAGAGCTGCATGAAAATATGCTACAGAGACAAAGTGAAACTTTCTTTGTTACAGTTACGGGGGACTTGGATTCATTTGACAGTCTATTAGCCTCAAAGAAAAATATAGGATACCAAGCTTTGTATATATCCCAAAAGTAAATTAACTTTCATGCAAAAAATTTATTTTATTGGGTAATGTAATGCTAATTCGAATTCATGCAAGCCTTGATGTTAATTACGTAAGCTAATTCATCGTCTTGCTATAGCTTAGCAGCTTTCTCATTTATTCCATTTCATGTGTGTTCGCATAATCCATCAAAAAAGCAGTGAAAAGTGTTCGTAATGTAGCATACTTAATGGCCTTCATACAAACCTCCAATTAGGCATTCCATGAACTCTCTCCTGCACAAAAGTAATTTATCCCCTCATGCATAATTTTCATCATATCACATCACGTAACATTTAAAAATCACAAGTTGATCGTACCAAACCAACGCAACGTACCCGCTTTTATCCCACCTGCAGTTTTTTCGATTAAAAACATAACTACACAACAAAGAACGAACTCGCTCGCTCTCATGTAACATTTGCAGTTTTTAAATTAACTTGTGGAAGCCCATCATATAATTACACCCAATGCCCCCAAAACTAATTCACCGTTTGCCCATTAAAGCCCCCATTTTGCGATGTACACATGTTCGCAGTATTCATTACTCCCCTGTAATTTCCATCCATACGGCGAGTTATTTAGATCTCCAGCCCTTTTGTGAAAAAAACGGCAAGTTGTGGAAGGTAAAAAGTGTAGGAGGAAGGGGAGAGCAAAGGCTTCCGCGTAACAACGAATCTAGCTTGCGAAGCAACAGCGGAGAGCAAACTGCTGATCGTCTCCCGTTGTCCATGCATATTATGGAATATGATGATTCGTAAGTACATTTGAAAACACACACGCAATATGCACATATTCTGCCTTGCCTTGTACATTTATTGCTAGCTACGCATAACAAGTTGAAGCTATGTACATATATATGCATCATATGACAAAAATACGCACGGAATAGTTTCTTTAGAGCTTTGGAAAGTATTATTATACTTATGCAACCCTACATTTTTTTCTCTCCGTCGAGTCGGATTGATTCGGTGATGGTGGTTTAAGTAGAGAGAAGGAAAAAATGAGCAGAGAGAGGGTGCTTTGTTCCTCGAAGCTGGTGATGTGGCATAGGGTCTTGCTCTAGCTTGGCTAGGAGAGAGCTTGAATCAGAGAAAATTTCAGTGCCAATAAAAGCACGGCATATGACTGAGAGAAAGAACAGAAGTGAGTTGAGCTCTGAAGCAGTAGAGTCGTCTTCGAGACTGAGTCGTTGCGTTTGAAGCAGCAACTTGTGAATTGTGATCTTTTCCACAGGAAAAGAAAGTAGAAAGGAAGGGGAAAAAGAAACACTATCGTTGAAGAAACGTCTTCATAAAGACAAACTCATTTGAAAATTGACATTTCAAGAATTGATTGCGTCTTAATTTCGGAAAAGTGATTGTTAATTAAAATATCAATTCAACTGTAATAAGCAGCAATTTATTTTGAATTTATATTAATGAAAGAAAGTTCCAGATTTGTGGTTTCCTTGTTCCCTTACCCGAACGATACATATAAAGTCATTTATTTCAAAAAAAATGTTTCAGCTTGTATCAGACATTTGAAAACAAACTCAATTTCCTAATTGTCAAAATCCCTTGTAATTTCACTTCAATAGTGAAGTAATGAATGAATTCAGGTCCCTGTTCATGAATAGAGGAAAGAAGCATTTCAAACTTCAAAACTTGTGGCAGTTGAGAAGGGAAGAAAGAAGCGAGATTAATCTTCAGAACTAAAGAAAAAAACATGGAACTAACAAAAACACTCAAAAACTCGGTCTTTAAGTGTACAATGGTACTAGTTTTTGGTTCAATTTAATTTGTCCCAGACCGCCCCATTACTAGCCTCCGAAGTGGGTGTGAAACAAAATCTTGCGTCACAATCGAAACAAACTAGCGGAAGCCTTTCATCTTACTCAAACTATTTGTGTTTGACTTCTCTCTGAATGAAGGAAAAGCAATAAAGTAAAGTTCGTTCCACCACCGGCTTCACGTCTTTGAAAACAGGAGGCGGAGAGACTGGATCACCACCCACGGAAAAAGAAGAAGAAGAAAGAAAGGCCAATATTGTATTATCCTGACTTTGCCTTTCTCAATAAACTCGATTTCGAGTGTGTTGTTATTGCTCTGTATCGAGATTACAAGGCGGAGAAATTTCACCGGAAGCCTTATTTGATGAATTCTCACTCAATCATTTCACCCCATTCAAGAGAAGTTGCTCGATTTCAAGCACTTATTTCATTCATTGGTTCCCACTCATACACTGTTGAATGAAGAAAAATCTAACAAAATTCTAAGAAAACCTCGAACAGTCATTCCACATTCAAATCATTACAGTAGTACTAGCAGCTTCAACTACTTATCCCCCGAGTCAGCAACATCAACCTCGTCCCAATATATTTTCCATCACATCAAAATATTCTCACACCAGCATTTTCCAACCTTCATTTCCCTGAAAGTTTCGTCACATCATTAAGATCATCCCGTTCCATCAAATCACAGTGAATAATGAGTTAGTGAGCACTCTCCATATTACATCAGATCGAGGATCGTTTTCTTCATCTGTGCTACTGCTACTACTCGCATTACCCTTCCAGCTCATCCGATGAAACCAGTTGCAGACGGATAAAAAAACTTTTCTTTTCAAACTCTTCATGCTAAAAGCAGAATTTTTTTGTGAAAATGGGGAAAATCCCATAGGGATACTTGAAAAAATAAAACCCTTCCGAGGTACTGCTGCTGCTTGAGAGAGAGAAAAAAAGTAATTTCCCCCCTTGGTGATACATATGTACTGTGTCGATGATAAAGAACTGAGCGAGTCAAATTGAACCAGTTCGTTCCTAACATCCCAATGCTTTTCCATGCATTGACATCGATACCATCACCAAACAAGAACATAATATTCCTCCCACTTGGTTTACTCTGAAATTCAAAAAATGGGTGGAATGGATTGGTTCGCTTTACACTCTCTAGAGAATCAAGTTTTGCGACTGACTCACCCGCTTTCAGAAAAAATACTAAATATTTAGCCCAAGCAGCGAATATATATTTCATCCAAGTCGTCTCCAGAATAAACGACAGGAAAAACCAAGAAACTGGAACAGTGCGGCGTTGGCCTAGCTTGAAATAAAAAAAACTCCCGGGCATATTCATTTTAAAGGAGAGGAAAGGAAAATAGAAAGTCGGGATAGACACATTATTTTCAACTGCTGAGTCAACGGTGTGGTCTGTATTCCATTTTAGGAAAAGATTCCTTCTACGCAATTTTCCTCGGGAAAAGTAGATCGGATTCAGAAAGAAACGTGTGGTTTTTTACCAGCGGAGTAAGTTCTCCTACACTCGAGTTCTAACTTGTTGACATCGGATCATCCGACTTTACTTTTCTGGAGCGAGCAGACGCTGCCATTTATAAAAGTAACTTTTTTCTGCTACCAGAAGCAAAAAAAGTTTGCAAAAAATATGTACAGCGAAATAATTTCATTTAATTTCGACTCGAGTTCGACAAGTAACTTTGTTCTGCAAGCATCAACTCCAGATCTACCGAGAATGGATCTTGAAAGCTGTCAGTTTTGCTCATTTTGATTATCAAAAAACGGACGAACGTCCAGCGAGATTCCAGCAAGTTTTTTTTGCTAATTTACTTACTTCCTCTACAGTTCAATTTGCCGATACACTTTGCAAAACTTTTCAAAGTTTGAATCCCTTGTACAGACAATAATAACATCTTCACCCGCCATAAAATTCCGAGGGGTAATTACAGACCAGTAGTTATCATGCTCTGCGTTTGAATTATGTTTGCAATAACAATCGCACCAAGACATTGTCTACAGCGCCATAAACAGATAAACTAGTTTTACTCTAGGACAATAAACACATTTCACTGGTGTACATGTACATATATCAGAGTGGAAGACATTTTCCAAAATTAGTTTACAATCCGCAACCGACAGCAATAGAGGATAAAGCTGTTTATTGATAAGCAAATACGAATTTGAACCCTGGGTATTGACATCATTACGCGAAAATTCCATCAATAAAAAAACTGATATCTACTCGGGTTGGGTAGAAAAAAACTGCAATATTTTTGAGCTTCCTTTTGACATGACATGCAAGCCAATTTTAGGGTCTTCGTGACTGCCTACAGCTTTCTCTGGATGTGATTGAAAGGCAGCAAAGCAATAGCAATTTTCGAATGTCAAATGAAAAAAAAGAAAAATTGATAACGTGCTGACGGCATTATCAATTCGCAAAAAAAAGAAGTAAATTGAGAAAAGGTGAATTGCTCAGTTCAGGTACATGTATAGCAAAGTAATATTTGGTGACGACGACGATGGTACGTAAACGACTGCAAATACTCCACCTTTTCCGTTGATATCAAATGACACAGGTAGATTAATAAATGATACATACATCAACTCGGGAGAATAATGCTGGAAGTTGTCTCCGAACAAACATTGACTTTTCGCGGAGTTGTGAAAGCTTTCTCTCACCGAGCGCGAGCTATGTATTCCATGAATTATTGAGTTGAGAAGAAAGACAGGAAAAGCTCCACTTATTTGTGAACATTTAGCTTTTACCTCGTGTAGATAATGATATTAAATGAGTAATGTACACATAATATCATGTAATAAGCTGATTTTAGTGTTAATAAGAACTACAACTTATTTACTCGATTTTGCTGTTGTGCGATATTGTAAGTTTGTATATGTTAGCTAGCAAGCTAGGGTGTGAAAGTAGGTGTTAGCGGTCGTGTAAATTTTCTCCATAGTTGTTTTGTTGTGTCTCAGTGAGTGTGAGTAGGCTAGCACACTGCTTCCTTTCTGTCTACTATTGGATAAGACAAAAGGGGGAAAATGGGGCTTCGTGAGGCGGTACGCACGAGCTCCTTAAAGATATTTTGTTGGTGGGGACAGCCAGATTGGATTGCAATCACAGCGAGCCTTGCGGCCTTCCTTGTGTACTTGAATACACTCAAGGCTGGATTCGTTTATGACGATAGGTAAGTGTAAACATGAGCTTTTCTGCTTTTATTTAATTTAGTGGTTGACGCGAAAGTCCTTAAGTCAATATTATATTTCATGATGCATGAAGCCATAATACAAAAGCGAACGTTACAGTTATCAATACATATAATTGTAATTATGAAAAAATTGCCGAATTTCTTTCAGTCAAAATGAACAGGGCGAATTTTCCTATGTACTGCATTTAAAATAACATCTCACGATTTTATCCAATATCTTTGCTATGTTATTGCTATGTGCATTGTTATAAATTGCTATGTGCATTTTCCCAATATTCGATTTTGCGAAGCGACTCTATCCATATTTTATGGAACTGCTCTGGACTAGGACTAGGGCCTGAAAGCTTGAGCGTGCAAGCAGTAAATTCATCAGTCTCAAGAGAACTGGAAAGGAGACACACACTCGATCAAATTGTCTTCATCTATTCACTCCTCCTACTCCTCTCACTTTACCATACCATTTCGTGCACGACACCATACCACACACAGATCTCATTTATCCATCCATTCATTTCTCAGGTTTTTATTGCAATCTATAGCCATAATCTTTATGAAAATAAAGTGAAATAAATTGTACTGTCTTGTTCCATTCCCAGCAAAATAGCATGAGCACCACAAGAACACACAGAGGATTGCACTACTTGATCGTTATTATTATTAACAATTTATTATCATATCATATTCCCTTCATCATCATCCATCTATTTCTACTTCCTTTCCTAGAAAAAATATTGTTGAGTTACAGTTAGACTTGCATATAATATGTTAGCCGGATAAAAATGATCAGAGTAACGAGCTAAAGCCGACAGTGGCACTGGCGCTGCATGCATGTATGTAACAAGCTATAATATCTTTTGGTGAAATGCATGGAAAAAGTTTTTTTTAAAGAGCCCAAGGGATTACTCTGGATCTTTTTCGGATAGGTTTTCCATGCAATAATAATGTTACTTCCAGCTAGTGGCTTTACTTTATGGAAACTTACAGAGTGTGGTGGGGAGACTGTAGTCCCTCGACCAGCGAGTCTGGTGTCTTGTCTTCCAGAAGATAATTCCGGATTCTGGATCTTGTATCATCATAATGATAATAATGACGGTAATGGCAAACGATGACAAAAGCCGGGGATGCGAAATATGTCACATCGAATCCAATTTCATTCCACGTAGAATTGATGCTGCTACAACTATCCCTATCATAATAATCATCATCATTATTCTTGTATTTTCGCTGCGGAGAAAATGTCTGTACTTATTATTACACAGTGCTTGCGCTAACGAGAAAAAATAGTAAATCCCTCTTGCACAACTTAACAGATGTCATTTTTACAGAAAAAATGGATTTTCATTCGCATTCGTTCCAAGATAATGGCGATGGTGGTGGCATTAAGTTGGCTTTAAAAATGATGGCGATTGGCAGCTCCTTTTGCATTTATGTATTTTTCATCCTCGAAAATTTTTCTCGAAAAAATGGAGATGTCAATATGGTTTATGTACATACATACATGCATCCATTCGAAGTAAAGCGGAAGGGTGAATGAAGATGGGAAACCTAAGTGGTAAAAAATGTATTCCTTTTTCCGCAGCGATAAGAGATTATATTGTGATATGATGAGCATGAGCATAACATGAGCTCAGTTCAGCTTCTGAATTTTTTATGTTCCCAAAAAAACTAAAACTAACCGATAGAGACTTTGCAAGTCTAGGCCTTGGCTGGCTTTGAAGCTCATTCCGTGTCAGTCTATCTTCTACTTCTTTAGTGTCCACGTTTAATGTTCTCGACTGATACAGTCTTGGATTATGTGACATGACATGCGAAATAAATGGANTTCCGTGTCAGTCTATCTTCTACTTCTTTAGTGTCCACGTTTAATGTTCTCGACTGATACAGTCTTGGATTATGTGACATGACATGCGAAATAAATGGAGATGAATAAAGTGCTCATTTTACAGGAGAAAAAATTCCCTTGCACGCAATAATAATAACCGTACCAACACCAACACCATGAACGATTTCCAGCATAAAAAAAGCTTTGATGATCCAGTTTGATAGGCCCATTTCCCTCTATCCCTTCCTTCTTGCATGCCACGTCTGAAAAACAGAGTGGCATGCGTTATTATAATGTTTCAGGAGTAATAACAGTAATAAAAAGCAGAACACCCGAGAAAGCAGTCAATATATTATTCTTGGAATAATGATATTGGCTTTATTTTGGAAGAAAATAACGAATCACTTCAGCATCATCATCACACTCCATATCCAATCCCCTCCATCCCCATAATACAGGAGCAGGAGGAGGAGGAGGTGAGCTGTTCCGAGTAAAAACCATTACTGTGTCATGTTTCTGGTATCCAAACTTGTTTATATTTTTTGTTTGTTTCCTATCCGTGTAAAATCATTTATTGAGAAACATCCATCTTCATCAGGTCGAAAAAAGTTCTTTTTGTACTGGGAGCTGGGAAATGCTTCCAATTTTTTTCTTTATTCTCCGAACAGCTACGCCCGTGCGCCTTTGGAGTGAAATAGCTGAGACGTGAAAACTCTGATGCGGAGGAAGAAGGTTAGAATGCGGAGAAAATCAGGATGAAGTTTTGGGATGTGTCAAACAGGTGGTCTTGCTCCTTCCTTCCTCCGTTACAGATATATATGCTATTGCTATAAAGCTTACAGATTCTACCTTTTTTGAGGCATCGCTTCGCTTCTCTCATGTCATAGCTGAAGATGTAGCTTCAAGCAACAGAATAAAATGCATGTACTTATGCACGGAAAGAGCGACTTGACTTTTTCCTCAACTTTCTTTCTACGATTTTCTCTCTCGCTTTTCCCTTTCCTTCCACGGTTTGTGGACACGTATCGAGGAAATATGGAATCTGGAAAGACGGTAGTGGGCACGGTAGATACGTGAAGTAAAAAGTAAAACGATTTTTTTTCTCCAGGGTCAACTTTGATTTTGATTCTGGTACTCGTACACGCCAGAGGTTGTTCGTCTTTAAAGGAGTTATATCGTCTTGTTGCTTCGTTTGTTTGGCTTCCGGGAATGGATGAAAGTGAAGTAGAGTGGAGAACATACATATTGTACATGTTTTTCTAGCTTCATTCGTGTTATTATTTGTGTTTGCGATAGAAGTCATGATAGGGAGGGATGAGGAGACGGCATTGGCATAGCCATAGCGTGGCATTGTGCAAGTCTTTGGAAAGCCGTAAAAGTGATATTGACTCGTGGTATCGTCTTCTTTCCGTCCTTCTCTGTATAAATATCGCATGAATCCCCGGCAAAATGCTCCTCAAAATAAGGGAAAAGAAAAATAAAACAAGATTTTTGTTATATTTTGAGGGATTCCTTAAAGCACACAATGAGATATATAGTGGAACTGTGTGATGTGATGGGATGGATAGTGGTCGTAAAAAGATGTATTTTGTTGTGATTGTGTGAGAAGAAGAAGAGGAGGAGGAAGAAGGGAAAGAGATTTGAAAAGTTAAGTCCATCGTGTTTTTCTCTGTCTCTTCTAGTTCTTCTCAGAAAATCCTTAGAAAACTGGCTATATTGCTGCTGCTCGCTCGCTGGCTGGCTTCCTGCCTCTTTTCAAGTCAATTCCACAACGACAACGGGGAAAATATTAAATTGGAGTTCTGTGCTCGCGATACGGAGCTCTTGCTCCAATGGCAAAATCTAATAGTGCAAGGCTTTTTCCAGTCTAATTCTTTCTTGGAATCCCCTTTGAATACAAAAATTGTAAACTTTACATTTTCAAAAGGAAATAAATATGTGAGCAGGAGAGCATGAGGATGAGATGGGGGAAATTGAATATTGTCGTTATGTACGTTATTATTGTGTGCACAAAACGGATATACGCTCCAATTCAATATAGCATAATAATAAAAAACACATCCTTCCTTCTTCTTCAATACTCGCAGAATTTTAAAGTAGGTTGTTATTGAGTTTTCTTTGGAAATGTCAATCGAATCTCGCTCTGTTGACTGAATCTATTTGATTAAAAATATAAGCCACTTGCTTTCGATCTGTAAAAAACAGAAAGGTTAGGCAAGTAATTTCCATTTATGCAAAACTTTTCTTGGACAAACGGTGTCTCCATTCAATGCATTCTTATTTGCGTACCCTCAAGACTTGTTACCGTAACCGACCCAATTTCCAGTGTAAATAGTACTTAATTTAAAAGATGCGCATTGAAGAAATATATTAGGCTAATAAGTTTTAAATTGTCTCAATTTTTTGCTGCCTACGAGAACGGAAGTATTTACCTATAATTTTCATGTTTTGATCACCATTTTGCTTAATAAAATTAATTTCCGAATCTTCAAGCTTTCTCCTGCATAAGTACTTTGTTCGTTATAATTCCTGGATCACTCAACCTAATTATCGGACGCACTTGTTTATTTTGCTGATTTATAAATAAGAACATTATGTATTATGGACTTTCAATTGAAAAATTCCCTGTCTCAGTTTCAGAAATCACAAATTAATTCTTCCATTACCTTGATGACTTCGACTTCCGCATCAAAATAGGTACATTTATAGTTAATATACAAGTGAATAAAACAAAATTTAGCAACAAATTAGAGCAATACTAGCTCTTTAATTTCCGTTCGAACTGAATCAGGCAGTGAGGAAATTCTATTTTTAACATCGAAATTAAGTATCAACACACAAAAGCTTGAACGAGCGCAATAAAATGAAAGATGGCTTGTGTTCACCAAAGACCTAAAGAAAAGCTGAAGAGTAAACGCAAACACTGTCCAAAAAATGAGAAATATTGTTTTTTCTTTCCTTATTATGCTTTTAATTCCTCATATTTCATAAGGAGGGAAGGAGGGAAAAAATGATGGATGATAGGATAGCAAACATGCTCGAGTATTAAATGGATTATAAAAATGAAGTAAAACTTTTCTATCAAGTGCATATATTCCTTCAGAAAATGTTTTGTGTAGGCAGCAAGTTTTGTGTAAACAAGCGCACAGGAGTAGTTTTACGATGAGAAAGAATAGCCCACAGATTTAATGAAAGACTAACGAGTATTTTTCGCTCCGAATTTTTTTTACGATGATGATGTACTCCATCTTGTTTCATTTCTTCCGATGTCATTGTTCATGTTATTAAATACAGTGAAATTGTATCCTTTCTTTCACGCTTTTTTATTCTCATCCTTTTCTTTCTGGCTGGGGATTTCTAGCAAGTTTTAGGAAATCCACCCATCATAATTATGAACTGAGTGAGTGGAGTAGCTTCTTGCTTGGTTTCGCAAGAGAGGGGAAAATGAAGGATGACGTGTGGTATAAAGTGGATAGAACAGGAAAAGAAATGCATACTTTTTACACAATATAATACGATGTATGTACATTGTGTACATCTCATCCCATCTCATCATTCGTTCTTTTAAGTCAACGGACTTTGCTAAATTTAAGCTTCTCGTTTCGTTCGTACACCGTACCGCTTGTTTCCACCATGAGTCGCTGTGGAGAGCTTTCATCTTCGCTAATTAATTAGTGGGGAATGGAGTAGTAGTGATCTTTATGTACGGAACACTCAGACTTTTCCAGGAGTAAAGATTTCATCATTAGAAAAACTTTTCGCTTGTTTATTTTCCTCTCCTATTTTTGTTTCATCGTCGATTAATTTGCCCCCGACCTAGTAACAAAGGCCAGAGCTAAAGGTTAAATTTTTTAAAATACGAGCCAAACGATTGTAATCCAAACATAGTTTCAGTATCAAAATGAAGAGGAATGAATGAATGGTAGCGGTTTCGAGGTCGCTTTTAAGGCAATTCAGTGGAAAATTCCTCATGAAAATTTACAACGAAATGAAAGTCATAATAAGCTTTTCGCTGTATTTACTTACTAGGCTGGAAGAAGGCTTTCGTTTTTCTTGAATGTGACCTAGATCCTAGAGTCAAGTCGGGTCTCTCTCAAAGCAATAAAAATATCGAACGTTATTTCTACTTTTTGGAAAGAATTTACCCACTCAACTTTGATAATATCATCAGGAGGAGGAGGGAAATACGCGAGGAAAGTTTTACTGCCTCAGTGAAAGGGGAATATATAGTGGCACTAGCTGCGAGGGACTTAATGCAACGCGAGTATGGTAGCAGTAGCAGTAGTATCGTCGTGAGAAATTATGCAACGTGCCAACAACGACATAATAAATAAAAGTATTCCACTTTCCGTTCTCCTTTTTTTACAAACACACATTTTCTTCCTCGTTTCGTATTCTGGTAGCGCAGCTGCAACTTCATGCGCCTGAATTGGTTTTGTTGAAAGTTTTTAGCGAGAGAAAAGTAATCAATGTCCTTCTCTATTTCCTTTTTTTATCCCTTCATTTCTCGTGTAAGTGAGGTATATGAAAAAATTCGGATATTTGAAGCTGGGGGCTGTGGGGAAGAGTAGGAACCGTTGAATGCCTCACGCATTACAATGTACTTAGCGCAAAATAATATCCTCATCAGAGTGCGACCTTCCACTGGATGGTAATTTTATCCATCCGGATGAAATGGATTTATCCACCAAAGGCAAGGTGGATGAAATTCAAGCAATGGATGAAATGGATTTTATTAATTT
>JAHZNI010002848.1:0-10625 GCA_027744415.1 Seira ritae
TAGGTTGGAAAATTGCGTAACCAAAATTGGAAGTGTGCTTACGTAAGTCGTAATCGAAATCTGGATAGGTTTAATTAAGTCTAATTTAATGGAAATCTGAAAACCCTGCTTGCTACTATTCAGCTTTCTCAAAATTGGACAATGAAGATGCTTAAGTAAACACAAGCTGTGCTGCCTTCGAAGGAACGAAGCGTCGAAAGTAATGGAGGATGTTTGAGTGCTGCTGCAAGTGACAACAAAGTGTTTTCATCCAGCTAATTTCGCTATGACAATGGTTGGGAAGTAATATGATCTAGAAGTCAATGGACTCTTTTTTTTTTGTTTGAGCTCATATGTTTTCTCTTCATGAGTGTTTTTACGAACATACGATTTTTTGGTAAACCAAACTCTCAAGAGCACTGGTGTGGGGTCGCATTGCGGCAGGGAGAGAGTTTTGATTAATTCAACTGTGAAAATGAAGTTCAATGAAAACTCATGAAGCCCTCTCGCCTCCTCCATTCCACTTTCCACACAGATTTCAAGGATAAACCTTGGCATTTCCGAAACAAGGTTTTTAAATAATGTAATGCGACTTTCATAATATAATATGCTCTTGTGTTAGTGCACACGTGCAGTTTGTTTTGTATGTAGGCGTTTAAACGTATGATCAAGATAACACTGCTTAAGGTTTCTTGCGGTGAACTTTCCAACTCGTGGAAGCTTTTTAGAGCATGTTGTACTTACTTGACAAGAATTCCGGAAACATGGCGGAGGAAAGGGTAGAGTAATGAGGGGTTTTTGGTCAAAACCAGCTTGGTGCGCAAGGTTATTCGGTTATTGTGGAATTGAAGCAACAATAACATATTAATTCAGCTCTTAAAAAGTTTAATTTTAGAAGAAATGCCTGTCTGACAGGATGAGTTTAATAAAGTTGCTCAATCTCAATCTCTCACGTAAACAAACGTCGAGCAAATTAACAAGCATGTATTTTTTTTTAAGATGATTTGTTGAATGAATGAATGTAGCGTAACTCGTGTAATTTTCACCACGGCACGTTCAAGTGTGAAAAAATGCATTTCGTAACCTATTGCCAAAAAATATAGTATTTAGTAGGCATAATGAGAGCTGTTGAGCATGTACGTACGTGTGCGTGCGTACCTACGCACTCTGCATTCTGCAATGCAATCTCTGGGGCGGATCTGGTTCTCCACCTTCAAATTATTTTCTTTCTTAAATATTGTTTTGTTTAGAGGATTTTCAGTTTCACTTGCTGAAATGGCTCGCTGAAGGATATAGACAGGTCTCTTTTGGCTCAAGTCCCAGAGAGAGGTTAATCTCACATTCGCTTATCTCGTGAGTTTACACAATGCATTGTTCTCTCTGTTTTAGACTCTGACTTGAATTTTTTAACTTTGCTTTCTTGTGGAAATTGAGAGCGATAGTATTTTTGGAGAGCTTGTGATTTCCTCAATTTGGACTACGCTTAAGCTTTTAATGAGAACGCATTAAGATAAAAAAAAGTTTTAAAAAAGTACATGCTTGTTGATAATAATACTAATGCTAACTCAATTAAAATTTATTACTGAAATTACTGACTTTAAAGTAATTTAATGAAAACTAATGTCTAAATTTGCTTCGAATATAGTGTATTGCATGGCACAAAGGATTTATAAATCTTAATTGTTTTTACTAATGAATTGATGACTGTATGTGCTGTTGTTCTGCAGAAGCAGAACCAGGCCATAATGTTTTGTTTTTGTGGTCCTGCTACAGTCAAAATATAGAATTGCCTATTAAAAATGGCCTAACTACTTGTTAGCTCAGCAGGGGGCCCAGCTGTGGTGAAAGTTGGAAGCGTTATTAGTCAGCCTCACCTATAAAAAATAAAAGTAATTTGATTAAGTTCAACTTCCTTCTTCTTGTCTGGCCTAAAGTAGCGTGTGGAAATGGTTGTTTCACGTAGAAAGAGAAATTCAGGGGTTGGGACTACTACATCGAAATTAGTCAACGATATATTGAAAATTTTTTTGACATGTTTTGAGAGATATGATTTTCATGAGAACATTGCAGAATTGGTTTTGTGCTTGCATGTCCTCGCTGAATAAATTATATAGTTTTTATTGGGTAGACCCATTCCGACTGATTTTCTGATTTGGTTAATTTGATTAAATTAGTTCTTCAGAAATATGCAGATTGAATCGAACCAGGTTGTTTACCTGAATGCAATCTACTACAAAATGTACCGTACTTTTCGTGCTGACATTTTCATTACATTGCTTCCCAGAGTTATCTAATCCGCCACAAAAAAGAAGCAATAATTTTCTTGAAAATTACATTCATGTTTTTATAACTGACAAACGAGGACGTAGCACAAGCCTGTTTCGTTGCTGCTGCAAGAAATTAATTTCTTATATTTTGATAGGTCACCAATGACTTGTTTTGACATGAAAAATTTTTGTGCACGCCGAAAAGTAAAAGAAAAAACGTGCAAACAAGACACGATTGACAATTTAAGATTGATCAGATAAAAATTATTATGCATTGTTAATTATTTTTTTACCTGATGGTTTTTATTGGCTTGTGTAGAAAAGTACATATATTTTTATTGAGTTTAGTTGATTCAAGATCAAAATAACTCATTTTATTGCTCATTTCTGCTTGGTTCGAAAAAAAAATCTTTCAGGATGCTTGAAATTGGATTGATAGGTACCAATAACTCAGCAACAATGTCTATACCTTACATGTATTTTCATTCGTGCTTAATCTTCATTGAACACAGGTGCGAACATCTTTTTCGAACCAACTCTATACCTATTCATGATGTTTAAAAGAGGTCAAAATGTAAAATAGTCACACTTGAAGTGATAGTAGCCCGACACAGGAATACTTTTTTTCCTCCCTGAAAAAAAAAGTTGTTTCAACTTGACTACCTTCTTTTTCAAAAATTTCATGAATGATGATAAGAGTGACTACTCACTCACGAAGAAACATGGCTTGTTTCTCTCAGTTGAACACTAGATCAAGTTGATCTATCAAGAGGGGTTTTTTTTCAGATGCATTCTATCTCATTCATGCATGCATAAAATTTACTCATGTTATTTTCAAACCACTCTCGAAATTTTAATCAATGAATTTCTATACTACCACAAACCACCTGTCTTTCTGCTTTTCTCATTGCATCAATCAGTCTCAGGCCAGAGGAGCATCAGATCAGCGGGCATAGGATTATAAGATCATTAGGAATCTGGGTATGTGTGCCTTCACTCTGTTTGGCTAAACAAATTCATAAAAAAAATATATTTCACTTGGGGCACTGCAGTTTTTTCCTCGAAGAAAGAATATTCAAAAAGAAGTTTGAGGTCGACCTGTGTGCTTATTCCCTACAAAAAGAGAATCACAAAAAAAAGTCACTGTGTTTTTTCAGGACCATCATGCGGTGTGATTATGATCATGAAATAACTTTTTTTACAATAAAAATGTTATTATTCGATGCAATAAAAATTACACATGATCCAATCCACTCCGCACAAAAGTTGAAGTGCATGGGCATGCATAGATATAATGTTTTGTTATTTTTGTCGTGACCATGCATTTAAAAATATTTCATATAAGGTTAGGACCCCTTATGGTCATACCCTTTGAGCGATTTTGCCCAAAGACATAGAAAACTAATACTTTTCATCAGTCTCTGCAAAAGGAAATGAATTTTTGTTACGTATTTTGTTTTTCACGTTGAAGCTCAGCTCGTGTGGAAAAGGAAAACAACCGAAGAACTATATGCCCCATATATTTCCTTAAGAAATGAAATATCGTTTCAAAAGAAATGATTAAATTGATAGGGCTATGATAAAGTTTGCCAAGATGTTGTGTAGTTGATTCTGAATTATTCATGTAAACAAAATGTGCCTTTCTCTGCTTTTTTATCTCCTTTTGAGAGATTTGATATGTATCTTTCCGTTTTCCTTTTTTCCGTTGCTACTTTCAGACTTCACCTTGAAATTTATTTTGACAAGATCGGATTTTTGTAGGGCGTTATAGGCGTAAGTCTAGGAGCAATATTTATTTTTCGACGTGAATTGCGTTGTTTTGATTTTGATCAAACATTGAAATTCGATTTCAATCTAAAAACAAAGACACGTGAAGGTACTGGTGGCATGATGCCTCGGTTCTATTTTCCTGCTCGATATTTGATTCATTACATATTTCTGGGAACGCTCTTTTAGTCTCAACTGAAGTGGCGGTTATTGTTCCATCTTTATTACGTGCCTATGTAGTTGTCGAAATTGATTCGGAATATGACGTGAATGCTGGCATTTAAATTATTGATTACTGTCAGACTTCGTTTGTGTTAATAGATAGATAGAAGATACTGTCTCGATAGAAGGTACTGGATAAGTTGGGGTTCTTTGGATTGTAAAAAATGTTGCAACTTTGCTTCCTCCATATTAAATGACGATGGGTGTTTCGTTTTTCCTCAGTAAATTGGATTGTTATTGTTACTGCGAATTTTTATATATTACGACATGCCCGCATTCATTTACATCCTTCTCATTTTACTTTTGATTGAACCGTTATTGTGTTACATCAAGTGTGTTTATGTAGGTTTTATCACTCCTCTCTCTTCAGACGCCAATATTGGTTACGAGTTTTTGATTGGGTGTTCTAATACACGGGCCTTTGTCTACTTAATTTAGAGCAGGAAATGCTGAGAGCGACTTAAATTTCATTAAATGATAGACATGAGCCATTTGGATTCATCAGAACTCTATTGTCTAAATATTAAATATGATCTTCACTCCGCTCACTTCCGAGACCGCACATGCTTCCCATTATATCCCTCTGTCGTGATGCGTAGTAAATGATGAATGATGACTTTTGATGGTGGTGGTGGTGGTGAAGCTGACTGATACAGGAGTGATCGTTGTGGGTTTATTGCTGTAGCAAATATTGCGATTTTTTGATAGTTATACCACACGATCAGTATCATTTTTCGGGGCTCGGAACTGCTCTGGTATCTGACTTTGATGTTTCGTATTTTGTTTATGGTTCCTAGAGGGAAAGTATAGGCCTTGGAGGGGTCCGTGGAAGGAAGTTTAAATTCCGTTTTGCTGAGAATCACGTTGTTTTAGTACTTGGAGAAGACTAGACTGAGACTGATCGATTTCAATTTCCGGAATCTATCGTTTCTGAAACTAAATAGCAAAGTAATGTTTTTTCCACGAAACCACGCTCCATCTTATGCCCAATTATGAAAAGTTTTTATAAGTTTTTGCTTTCTTTTGAGAGTGCTTCTTAATGCAAAGTTGCAACTTTATATTGATGTAATACGTTTCTCGTCGACTGATCTATTTTTAGGCTTTGTCTGGTCTCGAGAATTAATTTTTGTTACTTCACAAGGTGGACTATGTACCTTTGACATCCCCTCAGAGAAAAAAAACCGTACCGGTGTTTGTCTTTGACGTTCCCTCTAAAATTTAGATGAATATTAGGTACCTTTGATCTTGTCGCAAACTAATTTGCGTTCCTTGAATAATATTGTATTTCTCTATGGAGGTTCTGCTTATCTGAAAAGAGGTTTTTGACATGCTAAAATTCCTCGTTGGAAGCTAGATAATCTTCAAAGATCATTTATCCCACAATACCTTCTTGCACGACATGTCTCTTTGATTCGAGTTTCCTCGATGGAAGTAGGTACGTAAATTGTGATCGTTTTGAAAAGGCCATTAAATGAGTGGGCGGACTGGAGCTTTAATAGCAGGGATGAAAACATCGAATTGTTTTGACACTGGTCTATATTACTTTTGAACAATGACGTCACGTCGTGTGTGTATAACGAAAAGTCGATTAATGCTGAAGTGCGTCCTTTAAACAATTTGTGCTTTAAAACAAGCCCCTGCTACTATACCTGCAATGAATTTTGCAGAACCAAGTGAAAGTTTAATTGGATGAAGACGTTGGAGTAGTGCGACAGATATTTACGTAATGACTTCATTTGCAAGAAGTAAATGCATTTCCGAAATTTCAGCTTTTCGCAAAATTGAAATCTAGCGTTCTTATAACACAACAACCTCTCGTGCTTTTCTTGTACCCGTCTAAAATATTTGCAGGAAGGAGCGGAAATGTAGGAGGAAATGAAGTTTTCCCTCAGCAAACTTTCTGTCAACCCTCAAACCTGAGTACATCGAGATTCTCGATGAGTTGATTCAATTCAAGTTCCTAGGATTCCTCTGGTGAAAGTTGTGAGGGGACACAAGGAAAACAAACTTGAGTAACCTAAACACCTTGACATGAAGTTTGAGATAACATGATAGGCTTATGGTCTCAGCTTCCAAACCAAGCTTGATGATAATCTGAGCCTAACCTGTTCTGTTTCCTTTTTCTCAAACTTCCTCAGACCTTGTAACGATATATCGTTTCTTTAAAAACCTACAGAAAATGTCATTGACACTCCGAGACCTGAACATGAAAGCACTTTACTCCCATGTTTCCCCCCTTGAAAGGTTGATTTTTTTCTCTGGAAAATAGTCAAGTACGTAAAAGCCAGATAAACTACTGCGGTGGTACACAATTCCAATTTGCAGTTGAAGTAAAAAAAAGAATTCCGGTGAATGGAAATACTCTTAGAACGACACAAAGCTTTTTTCTCAACCTGATTTAGCGATTGGAAGGACTATAATGGCTTTTCTCTCACCGAATTCGTGAAAAGATATCTCACGTTTGTTTTGTGTCATGAACAACAAAATCCTGGTTGACTCCATTGTGGAAAATGTATAGTTCCCGTAAGTTTAAAATATTTCGTGGAACTGCCTCTTTCTCCTGCAATGTGATGATGGAACCTGGGAATCACTCATGTTTGCAGACCACATGCTGCGCCTAAGCCGTTTTTCTGTATTGTTGTTTCGTTGGAAAGCATTCGAGACGAGGTATTGAATGGAAGAGAAAAGTAGTTCACACATTTTATTGCACTCGTGCAGGTTTAAATATTTCTAGATTTAGCTATAACTTTATTTCCCCCTTGTTCTGAGATCTCAAGACGAAGTGGTTGGGCATTGGATTTTTTCCATTCGTTGTAATTCTGTATTGTTGTTTCGTTGGAAAGCATTCGAGACGAGGTATTGAATGGAAGAGAAAAGTAGTTCACGTCTAAAACACATCAATAGAATCACATCAAATCACATCATCAACGACAGGCATCGCATCGCGAAACCAGTAAGGCTCTTGAAAAAACACGACCTAAATTTTACACGATCCCGAGCTGATATAAATATCCGTGTGCATTATTGTGAAACGGGGACTTTTGTTGAATGTTAACTTCTACCTCTTCAAAAGATCCTGCGGATGATTCCATGTCATGTCAGATATTCGATGCGACGATTATCTCAACGAAGAAAAGTAGGTAGGTTCATATGAGTTCATGTGAAAGCTCCTTTGTGAATACGACAAACTTTCCATTTCATCCGTTCGTGTTTTTCTTTTCTCCTCACATGGAATAACAATGTGACTCGGCACTTTCCCCATTAATGTTTGTCCTGCACTACTACAAAAAGTGAGACACTTAGGTCCGTAGTCCATGACTTTGCTTTGAAATGATGGAGAACATAAGCGAACATGAATAAAAGTAATACTCATCATCGTGGTATGTGATCATTGATCATCCGATATATGTACCCTTGTCTGGCAAATAAAGCACCGGTTCGAACAGGATCGTTGTGCCATTTATGAAAGTTATTCCAAGCTTGATTCACTCTTACTCATCCAACATGAATTTTTGATGGAGTAAAAATTGAAGTTGGTGCATTTTGTCTTGATGCCTGTCACTAATGGAGAGAAGCGAAATCAGCGTACTAAAGCTGAGCCAGTGTGTTCTAAATTCTAGTTTTATTCAAAGCCATCTCTCATTTATTTTTTCTCCCTTTATGTATTTACAAAGTAAAATGGATTAATGAATTAAGCATTCATGGAATTCTCTTCGCTAGGAACATGAGTCAAACATCCGAAATGTAATGAAGTCATTGCGTTTACAAACATCCTCTTGCGTTCCAGTTGCTTGCTTGCTGACGCTACTTGCTTTAATTGGAGAGAGCTAGTAAATCGACTATATCGCTTCCAGAGGGAATTGTTCTAGTCAAAAAAAGTTCCATTTTCATTAGAGACTAGAACATAAACATGAAATGGTAAATGACTAAAATGTCTGTTGGGTTATAGCCTCCTGACTCATTTACTATTACGCGGCTACGAGGACACATTCACGCACCTAAGAAGAGACCGAGAGAGACGCGTGTTGGTAATAATTCACGCTCATGTTTACATTCGGTCCATATTTTATTCCAAATAGGTTAAGTCATTATTAGTACCATCATCATCGTCATCTCCGTTATTGCATCGTACTAGTGCAGTGGTAGCAATTTCCATGAAAAAAAGCACGCTACTATTGACAATAATGGGAAGTGGAAAATCACGCTGGCTTGTATTCGTATGAAATACTAAAAAAACAGGAGTTTTTGGTAATTCAGGGTAAATGAACTACTTAAACAAAGTTTATTTTTTGTACTCACACTTCTTGATTCCGCGTCTCCATTTCCTTCCCCTAAATTATCTAGTGAAGAATGAAGAGCGTTCATGTATTGTGCGAATTTAAATTATTGGATTTTCAAGTGCTTCTTGTAAATATATGTTTACCACGCATGATTACTATGTGGATTTTCTAGTGGAAAAGTAAATTATGTGTGTATCTCTGTAGAAAAAAAGTACATGAACTAAACCCGTTATGCAATTTGTCAGTGGGAGCCAGGGCACAAAAATAATTGAGTTTGACAAGTGCAGTGGGAGACTTTCCGTTATAGCTCATTACTCTCCATTCATTTGAAAAAAATGAGCGGAGTATAATTACAGTGACATTGACCGTTTTCTGAAAGAAATATATTTCTGTCATTCATATTATGTGACATTGGATGTTGTTGTTGTTGACTGCTGAGTTCTTTTTCGAGTGTTTTTTTGTTTTCTCCATTCAGGTCTCAAGGATTATTGCGTCTAATTTTTCTAAGTTCAAATGTTTTTATTAGTTTTATTTTCGGAGGATTCTTGAAAAAATGACCGCAAAAATTTTAGTTGAATCAAACCAGTGGCCTTCTTGAATTTTCATATTTGCGTCACCACTGCTTCGTGGTCGTTGTAGTAAACAAGACACTTGAAGAAGTCAAGATCGATGTGGTCGTTGAGCGTCTGTCATTTCCCGATTTTTAGAGTCTCATGTCAGTTAATAAAATTATATTTTTTTGTGTATGAATATTTGATCTCAAGGTACGAGCAATACTTGAGTAATAAATACACATAATTTCCGATACATACATTGTTTACTTTGAGATCGAAGTTGGTTTGATCTCTCTCTCCAATTTCCTGTTGTGAACTACTGCTATCATAATTAAAAACTTCCTGCATGATCCCTGGAATTGTTACCCACTAATCCTTGTATATATAATAAAATGTGATTTCCTTTCCGTATAGATTCATTAAACTTTGACTAGGTAAACATGCATGTCTTGTCTTGTCAAAGCACGTCATTAAACAGTAGGGTCTTTGAACTACAAAGACCTGCTAGATCAAAAATAGAACTACAACGATTTTAATCTCCTTTCCAAACATTATCTTAACTTGTTTTGGCAATTTTTTGTTGTCAAACGTCCACATGAATTTTGCAAAATACGCTAAAACTACCAGTAAATGAATATAATGTCATTATGGACCGACGTGTGCTTACAGTCACAGTCGTGGTGGCATAAATGGATGCGTCGAAAATGGATGATGAAATTACGACAAAACCGATGATGGAATTCTGATTTAGAATTTAATTGAAAGCGCACGAGGAAGATTTCACTTAAAAAATATGTCCTCGTGCCGTGTGCCCGATTCCTAATGCATTTTCAAGGGAATGGAAGTGAAAGTTTTTAATAACCAACTTTCACTAGGACTCTCTAGATGGAGAGCTTTTGAAGCAGTTTGGACGACTTTCACAGAAAATTGTTTTAATGAACCTGTGTGATATTTAGTGCCTTAGATTGGGAATGTCATTAATTCTGGGAACCACCGATTCGCTGTTTATGTTAAAATGGATGGAAAAAGAGTAAATAGTTTACAAGGACCGAGTTTGGTTCAAATTTGATTATGCATCCACTTAGCAGTCTTTATCAAATTTTTAGGGAAAAAATATGCTGGTACTATATACAAAGAAGTTTTATGCGAACGTTTTAGTTTTTTGTACATGTCCTTGTGATACTTTTTGTTAGGAAGCGCTTTTAGTTGAAGCGCGGATGGAAAGGAATATGAAAGTACTTTCACCCATTCGCTTTTCTCTAATATTCACTCTAGAATCCGGATGGTGAAATGGAATAAGAAGCACACGTAAGCAATCTTACCGAATTACTCGTGCATAAAAAAATCCTAAAGATGCTCTATGCCCCGAGGAACGAAGACGTCAAGGTCGAACTTCTTATGGGATCTTTAGACAGAGTAATCGCTTTGAAGGATTTCCCAGATTTTTTTTCTCATTTCGAAAATAGATTTAAGCCCATCGAATCTTCCCTTAGCTTGCTTTCTCCGTGAGTCAGTGAGTTTGGAAATATGGAGCTGAAGCCTAAAGACTCGGTGAA
>JAHZNI010002849.1:0-71058 GCA_027744415.1 Seira ritae
CTTTCTCCTACATGCATACCTTATTTACACCTGAGAGTCTCAAGTGATGTGTGAACCTATTTTATTCTGGGCCGATTATTTACAATATTATTTTTTTGCAAATTTAATTTTATTAAATTAATACCAATACTACCCTACCATTCCAATTCCAGATGGATTGATTAAATTGACCTCTCATAAAGGTTGTCCTGAAGTGATGATGATACCATATACATCCACCAAGCAAAAACTTTCCTAGACCAAGAGCTTATTGTGTACTTTTAAAAGAATATTTTTAAACTAGAGATATAATTTTAATTTATGGAATCAAATATTATGCAACATTTATTATGCATTAATGAAAATAAAGAAACAAAATTAAGCAAATTCCTTTTCTTTTTGCGAAAGTCACTTTCTTATTTTTATTAATTTCACGAAAGCGGATAATTAATACAATTATGTAAGTGCGATAAAATTACACGATGAAATCATTAAAATTCCTTTCCATAAATATATCTGCATATAATCTATTCACCTCCGAAAGAACTCCATTCATACTTAAGCAATTAAAAAACATGTTGCCAATTTAATATTGCGACATGGCAAACCAAACGATTCCCTATAATTTTACATGGATTCGTTCGATGCATGAATAAGTACAGGATTTGTATGAGAATTTGAATTTACCAATTAAGATTTTTCTTGAATGAGTTGAATGTAGTATAAAAAGTGAAAAAATTCCAGCCGTTCTAGTTGTAAGTAAATACAATAATACAATAATAACAATGACTGTAAAAAATTTGTTAAAGCTGAACAATTTTTTTTCTAAACCACGACGACAGTCAAAGAGGAGCATCAATGATTAAACTGGAACTGTTGAGGATTGCATTTTGCATTAATGAGAATTGTACCCTTAAAGCAGTATATTATTCCGTATATACTGAAACTGAAACAGTATTTCTTGGTAATTAATATTGTATACTTGGTTGTTGCGGTTGTTCTTGGAGAGGACCGTTTCTTTTGGCACAGCCAACATTAAATTTTCGAGTCGGGTAGTGGTATAAAGTAGTACAATTAACAACCAAAATTTCCATTGTGTGCTAAAAAAATGATCTTAAGGCAATTGACAGGCTGACTAAAATAAATAAAATCACAATTCGGAAGAAGCAATTTCTAAAGAATATTATGACCGCTTCTCTAAAGTAATTTCTCTGGTACGACTTAGCTGTAATAAATGAAAAGTAATTTGATTTCCTAAAAGTGGCCCAGGTTTTTGAAAGCAATACAAATAAATGCCTCTAGACTAATCTGCTAATTTCTCTCGGATTCCAGATAATTTTAATATTTATGCCTAATTTCATTATATATTTATTCCAGAGCTCTAAATACGCAGATTATAACAATATCGTTTGCAGTGGAATACCTATACAAAGGTAACCCACCGAGAAAATATTTTTTTTCTTGAGGATAAACTTACAATGTATACAGTGCATACAATACATACTTACAGGTAGACAAGTGGAAGCAATTAATTATCTATGACCTATCTCAATATACTTTAAACGTACTGACTTGACTAGAAAATCACGCTACGTATGTATCGATTTCAAACATTGGAACAAATCTATTTTACTTAACCTAAACCTAAATAAGTAAGTACTTTTACTCGAGGAATCCGATAAATAAATTTTTTATAGTCAAGCGTTGGAATGTAATTGGTAATCTAGTCATAAGTCGTATAATTTTAAACAATTTTTTTCACGCGCAACATCCAGGTCCTTTTATGGGCTGGATCTACATATATATTTTACATCACTTCAACTTAAACAATGTCTGAGCGATCTCAATCTACATACGGAACGGAACTATGTATCTACCTAATGATGATTTTTTGCATTGAAATTCATTCCTAAACTCATATTTCATATTAAGTACTATTATGACGAATCACATCCGGTCATTGGTATTTATTATGTAGTATGTATTGGTTTGTTGTTTGTTGTTCAAGGTGTGAGACTTTGAGATTCGTTAGTGTTGTCGTGAATAATAAATCAAGCAAGGGAAATTAACCAGGCAAGTACATAAGTTTGAAAATGAGTTCTCCCTAGTTTAAGTACAAATGTTAAGAAGTAATGCTAAACAATCAATTTAATTTAATTAATCAGGTATATAATTTAAGTATATAGTTTAGCTCTTAAAGTTGTTAGTGAAAATTTTGCTAAGTACCAAGGAAAAACGGAGGAGTAGAAAATAGTTTTTAGCAAGACTTATGCAAAACTAAGTACGTTATTCATTCATATTCCTTTTTGTGCATGTTTTAGTATACGACGGTACAGGAATGTGCATACGAAGGACATAGACATACATTACATAGATTTTTTCGCTTTTTTATTTGAAAGGTAAGCAGAAAGAAGTTAATATTTAATATTGCATAATACATAATACATAGGTATAGCGTCGACAAATTGTAACAATGTTCAATGTTCAGGTCATAATCATGAAAACTTCCTTTCATGGACTTTGTATTTAAAAATAGAACATCGAGAATCGAGATAGAGGAAAAGGAATAAATGAACTCAGAGAATTCAGAGAAAGATAGATAGAGTAGATGAGAAAGTTTACAAAAGACAATATTTTTTTCATTTGTTTTCTTCTTTGTGCAGTTTGTACAAAGTATACTTGATCATATCTAAGGTAGTATGTAAGCTACAAAATAAAATGCAATAGTAAAAATGCTCGTTCAAATATAATTTCACAGCTTTTTTTTAAAAACCAGCCAAAGCCAAAAACCAAGCCACTCCCTCCCTAAAAGTTCATATCTCGGTTTAGGAAAACAAAAAATATCTTGACGTGGCATTCGTAATAATTATGATGATGAAAAGCTTCTCTGCGATTTAACAATGAAACATTGTCATTGTTTCTAATTTTCCGGCATATCATCAGATCATAATAATTACCTATGATGAAGCCTCTTTAAAAAAAATCTCCGCAGTACCGTACCTAAATATGTTGCTTAAAATTAATAATGGTGGTTGTTGGGTAAGAAAGCATCGTAATTTTCCTGGGCAAAAATATCTGGTGTGGATCGCCAAGAGTTTCGGGTGCAGACATGCGGGCCTCTCCACCACCGATTGAAGTCTTCATAGTGGGTTGGCTTTCGCGGACTGCGGCTTGCGTAATGCGCCATAGCACAGAGACGACAGAAAAAGTGAGTATTTATGAATTCACCGGTTCCTTTCCACTTGAAGTACTCGTTGTACAGGTCGTCGTTTGTGTCGAGCTCGTGCAGATACTGGGCGAGCTCCTTCGCCGACGAGAAGTCATCCACGTGAATATATGACCTGTCAGGAGCGACACGCTTGTAGTCATCCGGATGCGCTCCCATCACGATGGGAAGGACGTTATTCCTACGAAAGCATAATATTTATATAATTACGTACTTGAATCATTCAAAGAAAAAGAGTTAATTTTACAACGGTTTATTTTTATTTCTGTTTAGAGTGTTCACATTACCGATTGCTGGAAATGAGAATAAAATTATTATGATGATTTGATAGGATATAATGAATTGCAAATAAGTAACTTTTTTAGACATTTGCTTACCTTGGGGTAAACTACGAACAGTATCATCAAAATAGACCCATTTCTCGTATGGCGTAACAATATCGGAATCATGACGGTACGTAGCGGTAAGATTAAAAGCGTTTTTCTCCTGGAAGTTCTGCGTGTTGAGGGGACACTCGAGCATGTACATGACCCAGAGTTGGTTGGGCGGCCGACGAATTTTAGGATGCATGAAGACATCCTTGAAAACGACCAAGTCGGCCTTATTCAACTGAGCTCGGTTTCCAGTCAAGCGACAAGCGTTAATGGGACAGCTCTGTTTGAGGAACACCTGCCGTCCGGCGGAGATCTGCGAGCCCCAGCTCATACCAAGCCCATAGTATAAGAGAATAGTCTTAATTTTTCCCAGTCTTGGATCTCTAGGAGGAATGCCGTCAATTAAGCTGTTGCTATACCGACCGGCCACCGGAAGTAGATCACTACTCCGCACATTGGAAATCCGGATGTTACTGTTACGCTGATGATCCATCATGACAATGTTAGTGTTATCATCATTTACATCAGCCTGCTGCTGCGGCTCCATCTCATTATTACTACTGCCTGACGGCCTGATTGTTGTCGCAGTGGGCCCTTCAAATCCCCACGAGATGTTCGCATAATTTATGGGGTCATCCAGGGCGAACATAAGCTGCTCAATGACGCGATCACTTCCCACAGTGTTATCGTACCAGAGCTGCGGTAGCTCGGGATTCGAGGGCCTGGATGCGAGCCAAGAGGCTGATGGGTAGAACATGGCTGCCAGGCCCCCAGGAGGGGTGGGGTAGTAATCCCCTCCTGTCATGAACCAAGGACGCTCTCGCTTCTTCATTGGATTGTTTGCTTCCTGCCCCGGATACAATAAGAGATCTGAGTCTGCTGGTGTAGAGCTTCCTCGGAGGAGCTGGGAGGAGATTTCATTGCCCCCTCCCAACTGCTGCTGTTGCTGCTGACCTTCACCGATTGTTTCTCCAGTCAACGTGTTTATGTTACTGAATGCGTAGGGATTATTACTGGCCTGTTGTGCTAATTTCACTAGATTACTGATCACATTTGTTGTTTGTATCTGTGGTTGTTGTGTGGTAGCTTGGAATAATCCTTCCTGATTCGAGTACACCTGAGGGGGATGACCCACAAAGTTGTCCTGGATGTACTGCTTTATGACATCATCTTCCCCATCGCTATCTCGACCTCGATATCCCCGTCCCACTCCAGAACCAGAATCCTCTCCGAGGGGCCGCTTTCTCCCATTTTCTGGAGACGAGTGCCATTTCTGCTTATCCTCTTTAGCGTTTCGGTTGGAGCCTGAAGAAGGATTGGATGAGATCAAGTGACGAGCGTTTCTACTTCCCGAAGATGAAGAGGAGGAGGAGAAAGACGAAGGATAGTTGGGAGCTCCAGAAGGGCCAGTAGAGCGATGGGGACTTGTTTGCTGTATCAGATTTTTCACGTCTTCATTAAAGCTAACAAAGAGGAGAATGGCGAACAAGGACGAGCAGGTGTAGAAACAGACGGGCACTCGAAGTCTCCGAAGTTTGCGAAGCATAACTGACTCTTTAATTTCCTCAAGAAAATTCGTTTTCCGGAAAATTATTTATAAAAAATATTTTCCTCAACACTCTTCTCTATTTTATCCCATGTTTTCTCCTTTGAATTTTTTTGAGTCGACGGCTCCAACTCAGCAAAAGAAGAAGTATTTATGTGATTTTTTAGACCTCTCATCCGTAGGGTTTCATCCGTAAGGAATTATATCCGGCTCAAGACCTGACGACGACCCGCGCTCCTGTCCTCTTTAAGAGTTGTACGGTTTCATCCTACACACAGGAGAGAAAATAAACGACATCTTTATCGGATGATATATCGAATTAGCAAATCCCCCGTACAGGCCAATGTGGTCATGTCACCAGTCAACCGTGCCGGCCGAATTTGTAAATGATCAAAAAGATCGAGCTTTTGCATGACAAGTAGATTTTTGAGCTTCTAGAGTCTAGAGTCTAGACTAAATAGCTAGAGCTTGATAGCCACTTTTATATGACTCATGCAATGCAATCCACAGTTAAATCTCGGACGACGAGGATGAAACCTTACCAAACCAATGCTGTATTTGCTTGACTTGACATTGTTAAAATCATAATAATATTTAAGTCCTGTCCTGTCCTGATTAGGGAATTTTTTATTACATACTTTTTTCCATGTGCGAATTAACAATACCTATCGAAAAGTTAAACATTTGCAAATGAAATTAGAACTTTGCGACAAAAAAATATTTGCTTGCCCTTACGTAGGCTTCTTGAATAAATATTGTTACGTCTTTCTGTGAGTATTAAAAATAAAAATACTTTGGCCTTCATAAATGTTCAGAGTATTCAGGTTAGCATTTTCCAAGCGTTGTCTGATGTACCTGATTTTTTTGCTTTAAAAATCCATTGCCTCCTCTACATTTTTTCCATTAAAAATTTAGATGTTTTTAAATTTGAATCGTTTTTACTGATTTAAAATTCTTGAGCAGAAATTACAACTTTTTTTACTTTAGCCGCAATATCTATTTCAGTGGCCGCGTATTTTCCAATTCAACGCAGTAAATTTAAGTATTTATGACGGAGGTGCTTAACACAAGATCAATCGATTTACCTCTGCAGGAAGAGATTTTGATGAACATGGAATGCTTTCTTTGTACTCATTAGAGTTTGCTAAATCATAATCACGTCAACAATTAACTACTTTATCCGTAATATCGTGTTTGAGTGAGTCACTATTTGTCACTATTGCGAAATACTTTTTTGTGTATCGCTGGAAGTGTTTAGGCTGTGCAAATTTTCTCAGCAAAAGAACTAAAGATTGTAATTTCAAAGAATTAATTTCTTCATTGGATTTTTATCGCAAGAAACTTTTTAAAACGCAGTTATCACGATTCTTAAGCAATGCGGTAGTTTTTCCCCCTTCACGAATTTCTCCACATATTTCGTTAAAGGAGAGTGAACTACCTAGAAGAACTGTTTACGTTTGAGTATTTTTTTCTTCTTTTAGCTCCCTCTTTTCAACTAGAAAGCGAAAGCGTGAAAGAGAGAAAGGAAAAGTAGAAGCCTCCTTTTCCAACTCAACTCATCGCATCATGAGGAGCGAGATACAGGAGTCTTGTGTAGTATTTATTCTCTTTCCACCAACCGATATATATGCATACATATTAGATTGCATTAATAATACAATGGTGTGGGGAGAGAGAGAGAAAAAAACGAGGCTCTAGCCTTGCTCCGGGAGGAACATGAGAAAGGCGAGTAGAAAGCAGAAAGCAATCTAGCTATGCCTATGTATGTATGTATATATGTGCACATGTAAGTAGGAAGCCACGATACGATATGAAAGGAAGGTAGGAGAAAGAAAGGGGAATGAAAATGAGGGAGAAAATCTCTTGGAAAAAGTTGAAAATATAAAGCTGTACATATGTATATTGTTGCATTGAGTGAGCATGAGAATATTATATGAAGACCGCGTATTGTATTGTATTGTATTTTGTATATGATTATTACCCTCTCCCTCTTCCTCATTTCCAGTTATTTTTCAGAAACAGAAGCTGGGGAAACCAGATTTTTTGGAAGAGTTGGAAGAGAGCTAGAAGAGTAAGTGCAGCAGTCTTCAAGGGAATCAGAATCGATTTTCACGTTACCGTAAAATGGGTAAATTCTAACAATCGCTTCTCTTCTCCGCAGTTTAGATCAAATTCTATCGTTTATGATCTGGCTAAATAAACTGAACTTCACAAATGATTTAATTCGAATATTTCAATATTTTCACTAGTATTTCAGTTCAATGACTTTGTTTTTAGAAAAATGGATGGACAGACAGAGACAGATGGACATTGACTGACTACTACTGAAGACTGAAATCTGGCTTTAAGAGGGACAAAATATAATTGAGAAGAGAAAGGAGCATGGATCTGGGATCCATTACCTATGCATGTTTCGAATCAACGTAGTAGTATTTTCCAAGCGTGCTTCCACATTTTTTTTCAATAAAACCATTTTTAGCGGAAGATCAAGAATGAACTGAATCTTGTTAACTGTGGTCGTAATATGGTTACGTTACAGTATTGATGCTGTTGTAATAGGAAACAAGCGAGATAAAATATGTACGTAAGCTCATACATACTCTAGTAGTTGTAGTTTTCTGTAGAGTACAAGAGAACGGTGGTAGTGGAGGAAAAAGAGAATGAATAAAATATCAGAGATGCCTATCTACAGAGAGATCTGTTTAAGTCTTGAAAATTCTCATCTCATTCTTTTCCAGTAATTCGTATTCTAGTGAAAAAAAGAGAGAGAAAGGAACAGGAGGAGGAAAGGTAGAAGTGGAATTCGGAATTGGGAAGGTGAGCAGTGAACGTCAGCAATTTTCTTCAAAGATGGAGTAAATCCTTCAAGGTAGATGTGAATTTCATAATAGTGTCCTTGCTCCCTTAGTCTTTGCTTTTTTCACGTAAGTAGAATACAAAAAGAAAACAGAGTGAGACTCACAAGTCAGGTTTCTTCCGGTCTATTTATAGATATCCTTCCAGGTTGTGGGAAATTTATTCAAATTTGAATATCAATTCAGGATATCAAAAAAAAACTGGCACAAATGCTACAGGAAAAAATTGAATTTTTGAAAGGAATATAACTTTGAGGAAGGGATGCGTCCTCAAATTCTAGCTAAACTGAGATATTTTTTTTTGTAAAAAGAGAGTCTTATGGCTGGCAGGACAAAATCGGCAGCTTTAAAAAATCTGGCTTAGCTTTCCCCAGCAACAGAGATCTCAGCTCAGAATTATTTTCCGTTACCTACCAACCTACCTCATCGAGGATAAATGGACCTTAATTAAACTGGAGATGATAGATAACTTTTCTTTTCAGAGTTAACTGTGACTTTCAGAACGATGTAATTATGATGCCCAGTATTAAATTGAGATGGTGCTTGAAGCTCGGGAAGATGATTACTGATTTGATTGTAGTGATTTTTTTCTCTTTCAAATATCTACGAAGTTACCAAATTGTCAGAAACTTAATCATGATGATCATGAACAAATGCTTTCATCTTCATCTTAAATTACATCATTATCTCAACTTCGTCGAAACCCCTCATAAAATTAATATTGAGTACAATTAATTGCTGAGTCTCCAGCTCGTGTCTTTAATTGATCATTTAATCTTTTGGAAATGGAGCAGGAGCATTCAGTTCAGCCTTCGATGATGACTTTCATCTTTCCTCTTCCCACTATGTATTGTATATCTCGTCAATTTCGCATCTCTTTTTTCCTCTAGATAATTTACTGCGCCTCGACACACACTGTTGACCGCAAACCAATCAAAAAGCCATTACATTTTCTTGCGTTTTCAGCAACTTGTCATTTTACGGAGTCACTTGAACTACCATTTCATTGTCATATAAATAATGTATGTCACATTAATTGCTTACGGACTATGTACTGAACAAAGAGAAAGAAAGAAGGAGATCATTACTGTAAGTTTTATTTTTCAACCTCTGACTTGACTCTTCTCTTCTCTTCTGACCAAGAATGACTCATCTAATTCATAAGTACACGTATTATTATTAGTACTGCACAGGTTGCTAAAAGCTGAAAAAATGCTATACAATGAAATGAGTAAAGTCCCTATCTGAAGCCAAAGCCAAGAGGTAATAAAAAAAGCGGCAGCTAACAACTTGCAAGTTGCAACTTATTTTTTTACGTCAGAAGCGGCATAAAAAAAGTTTTTTTCTTTACTACATATGTATTATGCCGGTAGAGAAAAACAACTAATAAGTCAAGTCAGTCTACATATAATATAATCTTAGCCATTACTCAATGTCAGTAGTTATAGTCATCAACAATTACAAGGTTGGAGAAAAGCTGCAAGCGAAATGCCGCTACTCGCTACTATGATCTACAATTCACATCCACACACACAAAAAATTGTATGGTGGATGAAAGAAGAAGAAGCAGAAGAAGCGAGCCGCTTTTAATGTCATCATAATTGAATGACAAAACATTATATTATTTTCTCCCGTTATGAATGTAGGTAGGTAGGTAGGTAGGTAAGAATATGCGATAATATGAGATGACAGTAAGGAATATAATAATATTTGATATGATTTTCTCCGACGACACGTACATACACTACATAGGATTTCAGGCTTTTTCAGCGGATTCCTGTTCACTTGTAAAATATGAAATGACTGAGAAATATTTATTTTAATACAATGTAAATGTAAACTTCATTTACTACTACATACTTAGTTCAGCCATTCATTCATTCAAGTTGCTTTTTTTGCAGGTGTTAAAATTACACCCGCTTACTTATTAATAATGACAGCTAATATCCACGAGTAATCTAGCTCTCGGTGGGTGGCTCCGCTAACAAGTGACTTTTATTGACAATCGCGAATATTTAATGAATACTGATAGCATCATCATCGCATCACATCACCATCACCGTCTTCATTTCATTTCAGTGCCATTGTCAATCCCTATAATCCCAAGCTGGGATAAAATAGCAATAGAAATGCTATCTGCAATTGCAATTTGCAATTTACAATTCCCTTCTTTTCTTCAATAAATGTGGAAGAATGAGAAGAGGTGAAATACGAGAAGACGAATGAACATCGCCGTAAAAATAAAACAAGCTTTCCTCCCGTAAAAAAATTCCGATGCTATTATTGTCTACCGCTGCAGTGAACGAACAGCAATAAAACTCAGGAGAGATTCATGTTTCTTACATGATGATGATGATGATGATGAATAAAATATTTTTAAAAAGTGATTCTTTTTTTTTACAATGTGCCAGTGTGAGTTGTGCGATATGCATTCAACAATGGAAAGAATAATATGATGTAATGCAATTGCAATCACAATACAATCAATCTTTTTTCTCCTGTTAAAAGTTATTATAAAGCTGATCATGATCATCCTTTTTCTTCTCGTTTGGCAAACCTATTGCTATTGCTATTCTCTCTGCCTGGTGCAATTACAATTTTACAATCAATTCCCCTTTTTCAGTCGTGCATGTTGAGCTGAAGAAGAGTAATTAAAAGAGCAAACCGGAAAATTTTTTTTCTTAATACAGTTACGCTTGCTTCTTCGCTGTTGCATTTATTCTTTACATTTTTTTCTTTTCCTTGCATAAAATTATTTATTGAAGAAAGCAACAAGCATCACCAAACCAACCATTGCAGTTCCTTAGTACAATTCACTTCTTCCGTTCCCTTGCAAAAATATTACGTGCAATGAAAGCACAATGCACCAACAAACAAGCTTACCTACCTACTCACTCAGTCAGCTTATCTAGTTAGTCCGAACCGAAATTCAGGGCAACAAGAAAAAAAACGTTAATCACGAAATGAAACGAATATTATGTGTGTTTTACCCCACAATAAAAAATACAAGCAGAGAGGTAATCATAATCATAATGATTCCTCCATTCACATTTCACAACAATAAATGTGTATGTATCTCATCAAGTATGCATGTGTTAGAAATGCCACTGCACTTATGTAAAACTATATACATATGTATATCAATTGGGAAAATCATTGTTCTACATTTGAAAGAATACATAATATATTTTTTCTTAGACAGACAGGGAAAATAGAGTTTAAGCCAGCAATTTGAGGATGATTCACAGCATTGTACAGGAAATTTGGCGTGTAGGTTAAAAACCCTCCCACTTCTTGTGAGTTTTTTTTGATATGACTAAAAAATGACATCGACATCGACACACGTTTTTTCGTACCTACTCCATTTTTAAATCAGAAATTACATATCAAGGTCACGACCACGAACGACTGAAATAAAAGCAAGAAGCTTATTAGTACAGGGATTCTGGTTATCCTGGTGGATATCTAGAATAAAAAAATGGATTTTTTAGAGAATATATTTGCAATTCTGTGACTAGAATTGATTCTCATGCAGTTTTCGAAGTCTGTCTGTCTACTTACAGGATAGCCCCTGACTCTCAAAGAGGAATTGAAACTGATTTTGAAAAGTAAGGCGCTACTTGAATCAGCAATGAACAGAAAATGGTGGAATACGAAGAAATATCAACCACTTTTTTTTAAAATTTTGTCCAATTTAACCAGTTGAATAAAAGATTTCAAACTTTTTCAGATGACAGAAGGAAGCAAAATAAAACTGTTGTCAAATGAATTAATTATTAGCTTAAATATGTTCATGACATGACTAAATGTAGCCAATGTGCACGTTTTTGCCTAGTCTAAAAATGAAATTGAATGCCTTTATTTTATAGCCAATTTTGATTCCTTCAAAGACAGCTTGAGGAACTCTCTAAGTCTTAAATAATGTTAGCATAAGGTAATGCTCCTCTTATCTTAATAATGATCTAAACACATCAGAATGCTATTAATGCATGTAATAAGGAGCTTATCTCTGTTTTCATATTCTCTTATCATCACTCTACTCTACCTTTGGCTAGTTTTACCAACTGCATAATCAGATAAGGAACAAAGAAGGAGAACTATTGCAAACCTTTACCGGCGATGATTATCATCACAGGATTCATGATAAAGGAACATAATATTATTACGTGAAGGTATACATGGGTATGTCTATGTCTGTCCACACATTTCTCTTTTCAATCAGCCTTACTTACTTACTCCTTCTTACCTTACTTTTTCCTTGTACTATATTGGTCTCTTCCTTCTTTAAAATTGTTTTTTTTAGATAAAATGAAAATAATATGAATGTTCCGCATTTATAGAAATAGGGAATATCCCAATTTGATTATGCAGAAGACAGACAAAAGCTGGTATTATTTTTTTCTAGACACAATTTCGAATTCGCAAGACATACTTAATTTAGTGCATTGTTTTTTTTACTTTTTCTCTTTGTGCACACACGCAGCCAACTAAAGCCAGAGCCAGGGCCAGAGAGACAGGTGAGCTGTGAGCGTATTGTATTCAGGTAACTGTAAAGCAGTTCTGTTTCTGTTGCACTTCTGCAATTTTTTATAGGATCCAAGATCCAACGATTTTTGCCAAAGCCAAAAAAAACCAAAGCTGAGATAGAGCCAAGATGATCATGATTCATGATCATATATTTTTCTTAAGCCATCCTTATCAACCATAAAAGCTTTAAGGATTTTTTAGGACTAGTCGTCGTAAAGGATTTTTCTTTTTCTAATTTGTTTCGAGATTGAAGATTGCTTCTGAATAATCTGAATAATGATACAAGACGCGATAATCTTTTTTGGGGGAAAAAGAGTGAGAGGATGAAAGATTCAATTCTGGGAATGAATAATCACTACGCCTAATTTCTTTTTAAAAGATATTTGGGTTAGTTGTAGCACATCAAATCTATCAGACATCAGAGCGGATAAGGATTAAGGATAAAATGGATAAGCGAAGAAGGAGAAATGGTACATTATATTATCTGCAGTAGTCAGTCGAATATTTTAATTTTTTTTTCTCGAAAAAAGGCGTCTTCTTCTCCAATCTCTCTCAAGATCAATGGCAATCCTGAAGATTGAAGATGAGGCAGAAACTTCTCTAGATTGGCCAAAGGAAGGTAGTAGAAGTAGATAGATAGGCGAGGCTGAAGTTGAAGTGTACCAAATAAATATGATTTCGAATTTATTTTTCATGCTTTATCGGTTTTCTTTTTTTTGCAAAAGAACGTGAACAATACAGTTAGCTGTTTGCTTACCATGAACACGAAAGCAGGAAACATGACATGTGAAGAAATGAAATGAACGTGCGGCGGACCGAAGAAGCCTATCTTTTTTTCTCTGGAATTTGCACGACCCAGACAAGACTTCGCATATCGCATCGTGTCTCAACCATTTTGATAAAAAAAATATGCATTCAAGAGCACTTTGACCTAGTGAAAAAAAATTGATGCCAAGTATTCAACTCTTAATCTATTTTCAACAATGGTCGCTGGTTGCTGGCTTGGCTGTGGTCGCTGATGATATGAACATTTTTGAAGTAAAAAAAATAAATAAATAAAAACACGTTTGCAAAATAAATACCTACACATTCACATGGGCTTTAAAAAGACAATTTTGCAATTCGCTACTTATTACTCATTTCGCATTCAGCCCGCGTCATTGCTCATTTACTGTTTACGGTGATGTCCCTATTGTATCGTATTACTACGGAGAATACAGAGTACCAATAAAAAAAATTTCCCAAAGTCATTAACTTTTACCTGAGCATTTATTTGATCATGAAGGTTCTGAGCAAACATTAAGCTGATGTGCGGAAAATATTTAAGGAGTTATTATAAATTGATAACGATAACAAAAATTTCAAATTGAACATTTACCTCGAGAGAAAAAAATACTTTGATATTCACCACATCATCACAGCTATGCCATAGCTATAGCTCTGGTGCTATCACGGCAAGTGGCGAGCAATAATTTTTTTTCGGTCGGTTGTTCTTGTTGGTTGGGGAGAAAATGCGATTGGATAAATCACGCTTTAAACTTGAGCACTTGTTGCACTGTTGCGAAAAAAATATATTTTAGTGGATTGGATGAGTACGTAACACTGTCAAAAGGTCGTGAAAAACTTGTTCTCTTTTTGCCAAGAAGAAGAATGATGGAAGGGAGCCACTTGAAGAGGAACAATTCTCTAGAGGAGAGGAGATGATAAGGCTATCGCTTGAAATGCACAAAGGCACCTGTGCACTTGCAAATCCTGAACAAGACGAAGAAGATGAAGAGTAATTCATGATTTTTATGATCACATGAATCAATCAAAAAGTTAGAATTAATTTGACATTTCACATTTTTCTGTGTGGTCGAGCCGAGGTCGGTCTAACTGAGAGAGAGAGAGAGAGAAACAGTTGCATTTCAATTCAATTCAGTCCTGGTTCAAATTAACGACTGCAGAATAATTTCAAGAGAGGGAGAACTCCATCTTCATCTTCAATTCTCGTTTAAGTATTTCCACCTGAACAACTAAATCACTCACGAGAAATTATTGCACTCACTCATTCACTCGCTCCCTTCTGAGCACTTCTTTCAACAGGCTCCGCTCAGGGAAAATAATAATTGTAATTGCAATTGCAAATGTAAAATGTTATTTAACCTTGGCTCCTCTCTGAAGCAAGTGTAATAACAATAATATAATTTTCATTTAACACAAGGGCTGTCTGAATGAAACGGAAGCTCAGGCTCTCCTTCACCCTATTTTATGTCTTCCTTCTTTTGAAATAAAACGTTTTTATTTTACCTGCGAATCATGGTCTTGGTCACCGCCACCGCCGTGCCATCGTCGCGCCGGTTGAGAATGCCATGCAATGCCACAAGAGGAGTCTTCCTGTAAATCATCGTCATTTAACAGCCTATTACTATTAAGTACAATAGAATAGGAGTCTAAGGAGGGTTTTTTTTGCACAAACCCCCCGAATCAGAGAGAAGCCTAGCCAAGCCACCTGTAGCCTGTAGCAGTACTTTTACATTTCCTTTTTTGCATACTATATTTTAGCATTTCAAGTACCTACCTAAGCTAGGTATGTAACCATACCTAAAAGCTATAGAATAGAATAGGGTAGACATGTAACGTGCCAAATGTCATTGTGAATATTATATTGTGAACGTGAACTGCTCTTCGCTGAGCTTTTCCTCTCCGCCTACCACCTCTACAGTACCCACTACATTTCCCAGGATGAGGAGAAAATAGGATTCGCAGACTCATATATCATCGTAGGATGAGATGAGCTCCTAGCAGGTTGACTTCTTTAATGTTCATGCTTCATTCTCCCCATTTCTTTGCATGCTTCAGGAGTTCGGGATTCAGAAATCGGATTGTGCTTTCAAGTGATTTTTTTTTCAATACGTGAAGTGAAACTACCGAGATTTAAATGATGATGATCAACAGTCAAAGCTGATCAAACATCAAAAGATGATTGCTGCTATTTAGGATTTAGAATGAGAGGCAATTTTATATCTCTGCAGAGAATAACCGAACCGAGCATAGGTATACGTAACCAAGTCGGACACGGAACCAACTCAAATTCAATCCTCGCAAATCAAAATTATCCCCATGAAATGAAATGAAGGAAAACGAAATAAAACGAAACGTTCTCATGATTCATGCATATTTTTCCTGTTTTTTTTTTTCATTTGTATGTTCAGAATTTTTTTTTGCATGCGAATTTCAAATTGCGAAGGGAAAACAAACAATGTGAAGGTGCACCCATACCCATATAATATTTCACTGTATCGAATTAACACTTCCAATTCTGAATAGGTATTTTAGGTACCTATTTAATAAGCAATTTATGATATGACGTATGCAAATAATATCTGAATGAAGCATGAAGGGTGAAAGGAGGGGAAGCAGAGAAAGCAAAATGGAATTGAGAAGCCATAGCAAGGAGCAAGCAGAGATTATTTAAGAGTAAATTTATTTACAGGTTTTCACATATCTTATCATATCATCAATTTTTATGTTTCTCCTTCCACTACTTATTCGCCTGGTTTACTTTTTAAAATATATTTTTTTATTTTGCAAAACAAAAAAATACATTTGTACAATATAGGGACTTGCATTGTATACGCATGTTTGTAAAAGTTTTCAGACTGCTGCTGTAGATTGTTGATGAATGAGTGATGATGTTATTGGCACTGGCATGGCAAGCGTAACAAGTTCAACATTTAAAAAAAATCCCCTTTAAAGTGCCAAATATAATATGTATTTTTTTGCAGTGATAAATACTTATTTTGGCTCCCTATCTAAATCCTGACAATGAGTAGAAATAAAGATAGGGAGTAGAAAGAAGAAGAGCTTTGTATGCATTTATATTTGTCGGGAATTTAAAAGATATGTGACAGGAAAAGTGGTCGTACGAGCCATCATCCTAAAGTCGTGGTCGTACTGGTCGTAGTTGTGGTGAATGCAGAGATTGAAATTCTGATCTTGTCAAATGGAGACATGTAAAATGTCATTCATGCTTGTTTACTCACGTTTCTTGCGTGATCCTGATGTGATCCTATAAGCCATTTTATTTATGTTCTATGCAAATCAAATGCATTAATTTTGTTTTTTTTCTTTCTTCCAACCAAATCAGCACCACCAACTAAATAGAATCTAGAATTTTTTATGCAAAGTTTAAAAATGCAAAAAAGGAAGATATTGACAGAGAGAGAGAGAGAGAGAGAAACATTTATAATTTACACCAGTGACTGGTGTTGATTGTGAACAGTGGACACCAAGCGCTTTTCCCTTCGGAATCACATTCGACCCTGTCAACTTCGCACAAAGGAAACAGAGAGGATGATGAGAGCAAGTTAATTCATTTGTCAAACAAATGCAAACATGCATAGCATGTCTACTCAAAATAAATCTTTCAGGATAACAAGCCACTCTCCTCCTCTCCTCTCCTTGTAATCCAATAAGCTGATGAAAGATTGACCAGAGAAATTTATTGAAATGCACAAGAAAAAAAAATATTCTGCTAATCCGATGATGCACCAATTCGATTTCTAAGCCATTTTTCATTGACACACAGCGTAAGTAAGCTCAAGCTAAAAAAATAATTGAATGTTGAATACTAGTTTTGATTTGAGCATCTTTCTCTGAGCAAGAAGAATTTGCATGATTGAGCATCAATGCCATGCCACCACTCCTTCGTCGTCTTTTGCTAAAGAGGTTTTCACTCTTCACGTACTTTATGCTCTATGTACATGTACATGTAACGGAATTTCATTTTTTACACAAGAACAAGGCAGATTATTTTGTCAAAAATGAAATCGCAAGTGGAGATATCGCTTTTACACCTGAACAAGAAGATTCCCACGTAGCCAAATAAGCGTTTAACGTTTAAACCGAAAATGTGTGAATGTTTTCGGCAAAAAAATATATATTTAAGTACACGCTATCTACCAAGAATGCTTCTTTTTTAAGAGAATCACTGAGCCAGAAATAAATTGGTGTTTGAGCAAGAAGATGAGTGTGCTTCCGTTGGTTTCCGTACCGATGATGATTGTCCTCCACTCCACTCCACTCCACCTGACTTGAAGATATATACTTTACATACTTTCGATTTTTTTCCACAACACCTTTCTAAATTGATACTGCCATTGCATTGCATTACATTGCCAAAATAATATTCTTTCCCTGTCATATAGTCATACTCATGACTATGACCATTATAAAAGAAATTGTACATTTTCTTCAAAAAATACAAGAAGTCTTTTAAGTATTTCTAAGTGAGTACTCAGTACTACACGCGGGCATTCAGAATTCAGAAATTGGCCAGTTTAATGCTCAGGCGTTGTTATTACGCAACCATTAAAATCAAGCAGTTCACTAACCGCCGCAGTTTTTCTTTTTTTTCACAGGAAGACTTGACTAATGATGTAAAGTACCTCCGTAGAAATCACAATCAGTCTCAAAGAGAATAACCCACGAAGAATATTTTTTAGCGATGGATTAGAATGATGATGATTATGTGATTTTAAGGAAGGAACAAAAATCTTCTGAATCATGAACATGATCATGACAATTTCTCTGGTAACAGTGTAATAGTAATGACAATGACGATGGTGATGGCGATGACAATGCTGTTGACTCCTCCAGCCAGAGACGAAATATTTTTTTATTACGTGGGTAGTCATTCCGCGAAAAAAAATCATGATGATGACATGACAAAGGCAAAATGCTATTACATACCTTGCGTACTACGTAGCTAGGTAATGCACATACATACGTATTTATAGTTTGTGATTGCAATTGCATGACATGTGTGTGGCTATAAAACTAAAGAGATTTTTTTTGAATGAACCGTGAATGTGGTATAAAAACTTTTTTTTATTCTCTGTGTTTGAGAATATTAATAGCGTAAAAGATTGCTGTCATTAAAAGTAAAATGAACTCTTTATTCTTTTTACTAAAAAAATGAGAAGAAGAAAGGAGGAAATTATGTTGTATTTGTATTGACCAGGAAGTATGCCTTACAGACTTTCAAGTCGGTATCTTCATAATAGGGAAAACGTTTTTGAAAGTTTGGATATGATTGAACGGTGAAATATATTCAGATTGAGTTCAGTTGCAAATTTTACAACCATAGTGGTCTAGTATATTTGGTGGACAATGTAAAGAAATATTTAGTGCTAGTACTGCTCATTATTCATAATTCATGATGGCTAAGGCTAGGAGCATTTATCATTTCTTTCCGAGAAATGAAGATGATTATGTTTACCTTTTAATATGATGTGATTGTGCACACATGTCAACAAAACTCGAAGCCGCTTTCAATCATATTTGTATTCTTAGAATTGGCTTAATTTTTCGCAAAGTGTGTACAAAGATAAGTTTTTGGTAACTTAAAAGGTACGTTTCAAACAAAGCCCTTATGTATTTCTCTCCAATTGTAGTAATTTAGTGAATGCTGTCCTTCAAACTAAAATACTAACTTCATGATTTTTTTCCTTAAATATTGATAGGGCAGGTGGATTTAATGCTCGTCACGTCATTGTCATGTGATTCGGATTAAACTCGTGAAAGTGAAGCCCTACTGCATAGGTACTATCATCATCGATCAACATGACAATGACACACACGTAGATGTAAATAGAATGATGTATGTACTTCGATCAGTGATAGATAGATGACTTGCATTACATGTTTCTCGGAAAAAGATTGCATGCACTTTCTCGAAAAATTCTTTCTTGTCAACAACCCCAACTAAATCCAAGTCAAAACGTAAATGATTTGACTTTGGGGAAAAAGCAAGCTAACAAATTAGTATCTGGGTACAAGAATTAATTCCACGTAAGGACAAAAAGTCACATGAAATTGACATGGCTATCAGAATTAGCCTCAGAATTTTTCTACAGACTTGTAGACACAGCCAAAACCAAGAAAACCGGAAATGAAGAAGCATTACAAAAAATCAAGACGTGATTACTGACAAAAAAACAATCCTAACGATCATGATTGACAAATTTCCCCTCGTCCTCGATCTGATCTCTCTGAATGGCTCTTGTCAACACCGGCGACTATAGCATAGCGGTGACATTTATGATCATGACCGAGTAGGTATCACGAAAAATATATTTTTTTTCTATGATTTCTGTTATAATCTACCTGCTTCATGTAGGAATGAAGGACGCACTAGAAAAATGTCCGAGAGAAGCACTTTAAAATCCCAACCGGAAAACTGCTCTATCTATTTACTCTATTCACTACATTTTTTTTACTTTCGTGATGAATCAAGTTCACATGACTAAAAAAAAGTTCAGTTCATGTGCGTACACTTCAACTTGCGTACCACAACTAAAACTAAACTACTTAACTTTGGGTAGCTCTTGAGTTAAACTTTAACCATAATTCATTTTCTAGTGCCAACAATCCAATTCTTTTTTAGAGAATAAAAATAACCTTAACACTATTATTTTTCTCTACGAAACTGCTCAGTACTACAAAGAACTTCAATATTTTAGCTTCTCTAGATTCTAGACGTTCAAGGTAACATTTTACAAAGGGAAACACGGGCTTTTAAAAAAAATTACGAAACAAGTGCATTACGATTTACGAGTCAGAGTGCACACGCACATTTAATTCAAAGCTATTGTTGCACCAAGCAGGCAGGATCATCATCATCATATTCATCATAAGCAGAAGAAGTACCTTTTTATTCATATTCATAATAATGATAAGCTCGCTAAAAAGTAGCGTGCGATATGATAAGTATGATATGTTATGTTATACTACAGGCATGGCATGAGTTTTAGTCTGATGTACTTAAAATGTGTGGAAAAAATAATATCGTAATTGCACCTTCTTTTCTGAGTTCTTCTTCTGCTCCTCTTCTCTAATTCTAATTGCTCTCGATTTTGATGGGGCGGGTTTATTTGTTATTATGGTGCTGCTAGTGAAATAAATTAGCAAAAATTAAGCCTGGTAGTGGTCTGCCCGTCCGTAAGCATGTATTTGCACCCACTACTGCTTATTATCTGGCCAATAACCGTAAAATAGTTTGTTCCCCTAAAAATTTAGGCTACAACTTTTCTTCACATGCCTAAAGTCTATGAATTGGATTGGATTGGATAAGTATGTAGGTTGAAGGGAAAAGCAAAACCAGATAAACAATTTTATTGATTACAGTGATTACAAAGTGGTTTGCTATGAATTAGTTACACAACAACAACACCACACATAATTTTCATAACATGAAGCACTTTTCATCAGTTCAAAGCTAAGCCTTTCCGGTAAAAGTTCTCCTTTAAAAAGGGAATTTGCGAATTCCATTTTACTTAATCAGCTCGCAAAGGTGGGCTTCGATGAAAAAAAGCAATCGAGAAGTAAGTAGGGTGAGGAATAGGAATGAATACAATACAATACGCCTCTGAAAACTTTCATTTTGGTTTTGCGGCTCCTCCCGTGCTCGTGATTATGATTAGGATGAATAAAATTAATTGCAATTACACGTCAGGAATGAAATCATCGGCAGCTGATGATGGCCACCTAAGTAAATGAGATGAATGACAAGGACTAATGTCGGCTGAGTAGCAGGTTTGGTCCAAAAGCCGGCTTTACATTTTAATATGGAAATTTTCTTACCTGTCAAGTCAAGCCAAGAGTGTCTGCTAATTTTCATTAGAATTTTTTTTTGGCACAGGAAGCGGGACATCCTAGATTAATGAGCGAACCGCAAAAGCAGGAGCTTAATTCAATTTGCAAAATGAGAGCATCCAAAAAGCTTCTAATGTAATTAAGAAGCTTTCAACTTCTATTATAGCTTTAGGTATATTACCTAGCATTAGCATAAGTATAAAGCATAGTTTCACCTGAACTTGAAAGATGGCTCTAAAATGCGAGCACTATTCACTACCTGAAGATATTACAAATTACAAGCACGTACATGTTTATGCCTCTGCCTTCGCTCCTGTTCCCGTTGCGATTGTTGTTGATTGTGAATGAATGAGAGGATGAAAATTAATTGATGGTGTCTGTTTTATGTTTATGTAATTTCATTCACACTATTCAACACTATTTAACTCCGGACGATGTTCGTAGTTCGTACGCTTACATCACAAGCGCATTTATGTCAGCAATTTGCTTTCCCCCTGATGTCATCATCAGCATTAACAAAAGGAAACGATTATGATGAGTAAGTTGTTCTTAATTGTGCTTAACTGCACATGTACTTAAATGTACCTACCTACCTAAATGCCAACGTTGGTTTCTTTCTACCAAAAAGAAATCCAGTTTTTGAATACTTTTTAGAGTTGTAGAGCGGATATGAACAACTGTAAATCTTTCTATTTGAATGGTGTTGGTCATCAAAGAAGTAATTTTGCAAAAAAAAATTCGTCGCTGTTGGTTGCTACTGGTACAGTTCAAGGACAAACATTGTTGTAGTTGTCTTTTATCGGTGCGTCGTTGGTGCGACTTCCCACGTTGCGTTGCGTTGTATCAATTTCCTCCTTAAAAATTACGCATTACGTCATCATGGCATGAGCATATAATAGGCATACAGCACAGTTACAACCGCAGCAGCTTTTTTTAAAAACGGGAGAAATTAAAATTAATTCAGCAGAGATAATAAATTGCCGATAATTTTTGCAACACAATATAAAAAATTATTAAAACTGAAAGCGCCATAATTACTACTACTCGACTGTACATAATATCTAAATGAAACGAATTTTTTTTTAAATTAAATGATAATAATTCCTCATTGTTGATAAATCAAGGAGAAAGCGTTTTAGGAAATAAATGACAGTAATTAGGTATGCGTGGTCGTACCTCTTCTCTTGAGGATGGTTTCTCGACTGGAATTTGTAATTTCCCATTGTTATAAGAGTATGATGTCGACTGGTGTGGTGTGGTATGTATTTAATGAATTCAAGAAGAGAAAACTGTAGGGATTAACGCGATCAGGAGAAGTGGAACACCTGCAGTTCTTCAATTGCAAAATTGTATTTAATTCTGCTGTTCAGCAATTCAGCATTAGCATTGTATTCATAAATTCTATTGTTTAAAGTGTGAGAAATTAGAGTGTAATTTTTTTCCCTGAGACATGAAGTCCAATTCATGTGCAATTGGCTAGATAGGAGGGAATTATCCTCTGCTGCTGGGTTAAAGGTTATGATTTTTAGGGTAAAAAAGTAAAAGTACTAGAGACTAGAGAGATTTATCTTCTTCAAGCTGTCACTCTTCTTTGAATCGTGTCGTGTCATCATCGTCATAGTAAATCCCCAAAGAAGCAAAGGAGATTTTGTCGAAGGAATGTGTGAAAACTAGAGGATCGTTACGATTTCATTGTTGTGTGGCATGAACACGATGAACCACCACACCAGACCTGGCCATAGACCACCAGAGAAAAAATTAATGATCAATAGGCCAAAAAAAACTTTTGTGGTGGTGCATCTGCATCATCATCATCATTATCATGTACTAGTACTGTTTACGGTTTATTTATATGAATCATGCTGTTTGATGGCGGTGGTGGTAGTGGTGATGTTGATGTTGACTGACGCTTAAGGATACATTTTTTTCAAAGGAGGGAAAATCTCATGCAGTTTGTTTGACATCTAAAAATGTCCTGTGGGAGATCATAAAGCTGAACTTTTCCTTGACCAGACCACAACGTGACAGGGACAGGAAGACAATTATTTTACAAATCTGCTCAACAACATGCGAAAAATGAACGGCGTGCGATTACAGATCTCTGATCCTGATCCTGATCACGCACAATTCCCCCCCCCCCCTCCACAACACAACAATTACACGTGAATCAAGTTCTAATTAGAGAGGTAGAAAGCCTTTTGGTCCATATTGGAAGGAAAAAATATCATCTTCACCAAAACATCGAGAATTGCCTATTGCCTCAGGTTCCAATGGAATCATTATTGTCATCATCGACAAAGCAAGAAAACAGGTTTCGACACGATCTCTAAAACTCTAAAGCAGACTTAGTTATTGAATTGAATAATTACAACAAAAGTATGATGATAATATGGTCAATGTTCACGCTATTTCGAGCAATTCAATGGATTAAACTGATGCAGGACTATATTTTTTCGTGTCTTGTTGGACTTCGATGAAGAGGTAACAATGCAATATGTACCTACAGGAGATCGAGATCGAGATAGCTGTTTTTTTGTTATCTGCACGACTTCTTCGGAAGAGATGAAGAGTTCGACGTCCCTCTTCTTTCGCCAAATAATTAAGTATTGGATGATTATGATCTTGTGATATATTTTTATATTAAAAATTATTTGAACCATTTTTGGTCTTTATTCAAGTAAAGCACAGGGAAAATATACTCAATTCGATTTCGATTATTACCTACCTATTATTGGTCAATTGATCATGATGCGATGAACTCAGCAGTGTAAATAGTAATAATGCCGCGTTGGCATTTGGCATTATTGTATGCTAATGAAAAAAAAAGTTTTTATAGAACTCTTCAAAAAAATTAACCTTTCCACTAGACTAAAGCAGAGCAATGATCTCTGCGATTTAAGTAAACCACACGATATGATATGATCCTCCTCAGGAGAAGTATCGATTGATATTTTCCTAATGAGGTGATATTCCTTGGCCTCCTATGCATCAAATAGGCTTTACGGGAAATTTTTTTGTGAGAAAATTTGAACCGTAATAGATAGTTTTCATTATCATTTTCAAATTAGGACTTGGCATCCGCTTCGATGTTTTTGGAGGACGAATATAAAGGAAAAGCTGGGAATTTTTATTAGACTTTCGACAATCAAATCAAAGTTTTGCGGTCGCTCATCATCATCATTAATGAACTTAAAAGGAGAGTGGTTGGGGAGTTGAGTTAAGTAATAATAATTTTCGGTATTTGATTTGAATGGAGGGATAATATGTATTACTATCACCATTGTTGCATGCAAATTATGCACAAAGAATATCTAGAGAAAAGAATCCCATGAATGCATCCTTCTCATTTTTTGACTTTATTTCTCAATTAGAGTGAATGTAAAGTAAAGTAAGTCAGGACAGGAGGAAGGAGTAAAATGGTTTTCATTGAAAGAATTTTCTTATGCATTTTTGCATTCGATTCGATTCGGCGCGGCGGCATCTAAAGAAATGAATAGAAGGTAATTTATCGAGAAGTGGATTATAAATGTGACAAACAAACGCACTGTGAAATTGAACAAGGCCCGCTAAGCGCTAAGAAATCAAAACAGAATAGGATGTGTCAGCAGCAGCATCCAAGCAGCACAGGTCATTTCTTCCCTTTCAAGGTTGACTCTTGGCGTCTCTAGGGAGAAGCAGGTGAAATCGACTAAGTAAATCGCTCTGCGACAGGTAGGCAGGCCCTTCCCATCTTCTGACAGTGTGGTCCTTAAGAAGGAGCTTTATTGTTGAGTGCAGGAATTTTCTGGCGCATCCGTGTCATCATCACAGAGCTGATGATATGTATGTATGATGAAGGGAAAAAGTGTATTGTAATTGTAATAATATCTAATCGTTTTGGCCTTTGAAAAAGGGCTTTGCAAGCAAGGACCTCTTTCTTCCCTCTTCAATATTTTACAAGACGTAATCCTTCTTATTACTACACTTTGAAATTTCAAAAAAGCCTTTTTTTCTCAATGAAAAACTTTTAATGCAGTCACCAACCACAATCAACGCCGTCGTCAGAAAACTAGAACTATCTCGTTTTAGAACCGTACGAGCAGAGAAAGAGGAAAAACAGGCTGTAGTTATATTTGAGAGAATCAGGATTAGTTTTAACCCGGAAGTGTTGTTTATACCACGTTTTGCTCTAGAATTTGCTAATTAAAAGATCGTTTCTTGTCCGATTGAACGGAAACCTTTCACGTCGCCATGGAAACCATCGCCAACGAGTTGACATACGAACAAAAAAATCAATCTGGTCGCATTTCCGTTATCCATGCACTAATAATCGCAGAAAATTCATGAATTTGGTTCAAGTGATTGGATAGTACTGAAAATTTAATTGAGAAGTTCCCGATGGACTTATTTTCATTCAAAAAGAATTGTTTTTAATTTTTAATCATTTTTTAAATATTAAGAGGACAGACGGACATCTATCAAGACATAAGAGGGAAAAAAGAATCAATTTCGATTCCAAAAAATTGTAAATGTTTGTAGGACTTTTGAGTGAAGACAGGTGAAGAAAAGAAGCTCAGATAGAATATATTATTTTGAATGGTCATTTGATTTAGACGGGCCGCGTCTGCTCTTCTGCTCGTTCGCTCGCTCAGGTCCGCATCCGTCCGCGTGGTCTCCCTTCATTGAGCTTATTGTCCTAAATCACGGCAGGGTAAAATCACGAGTGAAATTTAATTACGGACCCTAAATCTCTTGAAGATGAGGAGAGTGAGCCAGCCAAGCCAGCCGCACACTTTTATGGACACACAATGATGAGAAGATGATAAACCATCTTGTCTTGTTCTTAAGTGAGCAAAAGACCATCATCATCATCAAACGACTCATCTTCATCATGAAAATAGCAGAGCCAAATCAAGCATCAAAAAAGGTGAAATCGAGCAATTTCTTCCCGACTTTAAAAACAACACAAGAATCAAGAAGGAGGCTTTTAAAATCGTTCTACAAGACATCCTCTCTCGCTCACTCCTCGCTCGTCATCATCATCTTCAATATGTTCAATCGAAAGCTTTAGAGATTTTTTTAGGAAGATATAGAGTACTTTGCATTCCAACGCGAAGCGGAAAACAGTTTTTTCATAGAAAAAAAAGTTTTTAGATATTTTTTTTTTGCATTTTTATGATGATGAAAAAATCGTGAATCTCGAAGAAAATACAAACAACACTTACTACGTTTTTTTTGTAAAAAATTTCTCTCCGTTTTCCCCCCTCTTCTTTCCTATCATATGTTTGTCAATAATCACGTGGTAGTAAGAAGAAGGGAAAAAATGCTCATGGGAGAATGTTTTTCTCTTTTCCTTCTATAAATCAGCGTCGTTCGTGAGTAGCAAAGATCGTTTAAGTCGTGATTCAATCGGGAAAATACATACAAAGTTGAGTTCGCGCGACCTAGTTGAGTTCGAAAAGTCAAGTGATCCGAACTATGCAAAGTTGAATGGATAAAGAGACCAATAATTTTCATGGTATTCAATATTAGTAAAACGGCGATCAAAAAATGATGATAATGATATGAATTGGCCATGCAATAATGCATCGCCTGCCCTTTAGCTTTGCCTTGGTTAGTTTGCATTTTATTAAGTCGAAATTGATTCTTATGCTTTGGTAGAGTTACGTCCATCTGTCTGTTCCTTCCGGATTAGGTACTTCCGATTTAAATACGTACTCAGGAGTCATTTTATTGCTCTTGATAAAATTCTTTTAAATTCATGCCGTGGAATTTGTTTTATCCATTATGGCTATTATGCTTGAAACTCGAAAGTCAAGGCTGCAAGCTAACAATCAATTTTGATTCTCTCAAAGGCAAGCATACGTAGGTATTCAGTAAGTTTTCTTTTTTGCTGCTTTTTCTCTCGCTAAAGATGATGTAGGACAGAAATCATCTATCGAATAAAAAAATGGTAGAAAGTTATTTGAGCCGAGCCTGCCTGAGCTGAGCCGCACCGCCGAATGGCAATGGCAATGATTGGAGAGTGAAACAAGGTGTTGAAAAACATCGAGCAGGTGTGTTCTCTTCAATTTTGAAATCTGTGTACTCAAACTCCTCTCAATCGGCATATTTATCCTTAAAAACCTTGCCCAAGTCCCCCTCTCTCTCATCTTCATCATGAATCGTATGAATTGAAAGGATCAAAATCAGAGTAAAAACATTTTCAGCAAAAAATTGTTCATTTCAATTTCAAGTAAAAATTACTAGACAGCCTCTTGAACATCTCATCTCATCCTTTTCATGGTAATGTACTTATTTAATTCCGCCTGAATGCGATGCGCTGATCATGATGATGATGATGATGAAGGACTTTTAATGTTTTCCAATTTTACTAGGACTCCTACTTCTTCGACAGACGGCCTCACTCCACTCCACTACTCTCCGTCGTCGTTTAATTAATTCAGAAAAAGGGAAGAGTAAACCGCGTTCCCTTTATGATCATGATGATGATCACCACATCTACAATCTACATCACCAATCCTTGTAAGTTGTAAATGAATTTATGCATGCATGCATGATTCAGATTCAGCCCAAAACTTTTTTTTCTATTGATCCAATCCATGGTGGCACATATATATTTTTTCGTATTTATTGAAAAAACATTTTCCCTACTTTAGAGAGACATTAGTAAGTGCATAGATACATAGTGCTTTGTAGAGAATGTGAGTGAGTGAGTAACCAATTTTGATGTTGATTGTGATTACCACCCCTACTACTTATAGATACTACTACCACGATTACGATTACATACTACGATTGCTCATGTTTTTGTTGTTTGTTGTTGTCGTTTTGTCCTATTGTGAAGGGATGCATGATGCATTTCATTGTCTGTCTGTTTATTGTTGTCCTCTCTGGCTCTTCTGGCTTGGCTGCAAGAAGAAGTGAAAGAAGTGGTAAAGGAAAGATTGTTATCATGACGACGGATACATCTACAATCATCATTATAATCATGACGATGATGATGATAATGATGATCAGTGTAAAAGCCGAGAGTGGCAAAAATTCTTATTCTTACCTAGAAAAATGCATTCTTCTCATCCTGATTCTGATTACAAAAGAGATATGATAAGAATAAAATGCACTTTCCGAATCTAGGTATGTATCTGTAGCAAAAATTCAGTTCAGTTCATGCGGAATGTGGACATTATCTATTTTCTTCATCTATATAGTCGCTATTAGAGATTCGATTAGTACAATTATTGTGGCATGCCATGGCATTGTACAAATGGTGTATCAGTCGGCAAAATCACCAATAATACACAGTACAATGCAATACATAATGCATACCACATGACTTGAATTTATAACAATGGGGAAAAAAGTTCTTTTTTCTAGAACTTTTTTTGACAAAAAAAAAATTATTATTAACAGAAATGTAAAATAGCCATAGAGTGATTTTGGAGGGCGACAAATGATGATAAGATAAAAGTCATCAAAATCTTAATGGTCAGAGAAGGGGAGCCATTTCAATTGTCTCTGCGCTTTTTGGATCGCAGCAGCAGCGAATATTGTCATGATGAATTGATGAATCCATCATCGGCCATCCTTGATATTGTTCAGTAAACTCTTGTAAAGGCTGAAGATTTTATGTGAAATGAAAAGAAGATAATTAGTTGACAGACATTTTTTGGCTGACTTAGGAGAACTCAGAATAATTCCGTTAAATATATTTTTGTCATCAGACAGAATAAGGAAAAATAAAAAAAATTAAATTTGAAATAGTTCAAATATTCCGTTAAAGCTAGAAGAACTTTTCATAATCTAATTTACATCACCAATCAGCTCTTTTCATCATGAAAAGAAAACCCTGCAATTTCGGATAATCCAAGCACCGAAAATGATGTCAAAATTAAAATAAATGACATCAATCAATTCTTCAGTCCACAGCACATTGTATTTTGCATTGTCTCCCCCTTTCGGATAATCCTATTAAATTGCCATTCTACCGATGAAATAGGGATATCAAGTAGAAGGTCTGAATCTGAAATCTGAATACATAGTGTAGGTAATATATTTTTTTTATCCTTTTTATGCGTCTGCGTCATATTACTCATCTCTTCTCCTCTTCATTTCATACCGGCTCGACTCCGGCCTGGCTCTTTTTTGGCAATAAAAATCATGTGGCTTTTTGTGTTTCTTTTTTTCACATTCTAGAGAAATGTTTGTAAAAAAAGCATGCGGTTTTCTCATATTCTCATAAGCTATTTTCATATCATGTGAACAGCATTTTTTTGAGCATCGCATCGCATGAGATCGTAATTTCTTTTTTTCAGCTACCTACCAATAACACCATGCAAATGATATTATCCCAATAAAGTCTACGTCACTAGTCAGTCACAGGAGAAAAAAAATACGCGATCTTAACTTTTCAAATTTTCCCCAATACGAAAGAACGCTCTTCATTTTCTAGAAGAGGAGGAAGAGGAGGAGGATGGAGGAAAAATGAATGCAGTTCCTAGTTCCTGCATTATTACTTATGGCCATGGCATGGCATGGCATGGCAATATAAAAGTACCGAACCGACGACCGACCGTCGCGTCAGCAGGGGTTGCATTTTTATGTTTCCCCGATAATAATATAATCCAAGTCCATGCAGCCTTGCATTGCATTAATCCCATTGCATCGCATTATTCTCTCGTATTGCATTTTGCTTGTGTTGCCATTGCATTGCACTCATTCGATTTCATTTCGAGAACAATTTTTTTGCTTGTCTACTGTACTGTACATAATGTTAGTACTACAAGTGAAAAACAAAAATCAAATGTAGTATTTTTTTCTGTCTGATGAGGATGATGATGGGCAATGCACATATATCTAAACTTGTAAACCAGGCATGTTTCTTCTTCCCTTTTCCCTTTACTTCTTTACTTGGCCGTGCATTTTTTTTCACTAAAAATGCAATCTAAATCCAATATACCTTGTTACATCTACTCCGCTAGTTTCAGTTCATTAGGAGGGGATTCAAAAGGCGACTTATGTGTTCATCATGTTAGTTCTATTCGTCCGTCCGTCCGTCCGTGGACATATCTAAAACTCGGAGGCTTTAAAATTTATCTATGATTCCCACGGTGCAGACAGTTACAAAGTTTCGAAGTGTTAAAATAATTAGATTAGGAGACAATGGTTGTTACAAGTAGGGGTCGCAAAATTAAGCTTTATAACGCTCCTTCGGTGAAACTTATTTTAGCGAGCATAATCGAATCGTTCATGAGTCCCGGGTGCGTATACATTTGAATATCGAAATTGCATTGAATTGAATTGAAAAAGAAAAAAAGGAATTGCTATGCATGAGGCTTGAAGCGTATTGCTATGCACCTACTGTCTCGTCTTCAAATATTGCAAATGAATTCCCTACGTCAAATTCAAAACTTTAGTTTTTTTTACCGTTAAGGTCGTCGAAAACTCGGGAATCCGATATTATTGAATAGATAATGACTTACTTTGGTCATTGTGAAATATCGAACAATTGCATCTTACGTCAGAAAAACAATATCAGTCACATTTACGTAATCCTCTTTATTGCCCAATCAAGTTATATTTTCAGCTTCATACCTCATCTCATTACTATTGCATTACAAGGCAGAATTTTTTCCCTGAAATAGAAAGAAAGAGAGAAGAAGATGTTTGTATTTTCTGCATTCTGCATTGTACTATTGTTATACACATACATACCTACCTACATAGGTAATAATAGGTAGCAGCAGCAGCAGAGCAAGAGCATTGAGCATCATCATAGAATATAGAATAAAATTTTTGATGATGATTCCTTGTAAATAGTATTAATACCTGAGTAAGAGCAGTGAGCCACCCTCAGTTCCACATTTCACTTGAGTCCATTCGAAACAAAAAAATTTTTTAATTTCTTCCTCAGAGCTTCCTCCTCAAGAGAGAAGAAGAAGAAGTAAAAGACAACACCAGCCAAGTATTTCCTCTTTTGCAGCAGCAGCAACGAAAGCATATTATACATATTTACTACCGTGTGCAATAATAAAATAGCTGAGGAAGAAGAAGTGAGCAGAGCTAGAGCAAGAAGAGGCAAGGGCTGTGAGAAATTCAAGAAGGGAGAGTTTTAGTTGAGAGCAGCAGACGACGACGAGTCTGAAGTCTGAAACACGACCATATTAGTATCAATAGCGAAGCCGGCTTCTTCATCAGTTGACAAACTACTACTGTGCGTACATCACAACTTTTACTCCTACTCCTGAAACAGCCATCGGCAGTGTGCTACTATAGATTATCAAGTCAATATAGAATTTTTCCCTATCCTCATCCTCGTGTCTACTTACTTACCTTCATCACTAGCAAAGTAAAAATAGTTAGAGCAGGAGCATCATTTCAAAACGCCATTATTCCAGGAAGGAAGAGTAGGGAGTATAGTTATTTTTAAAGAAGCGAACAATTTTTTTTCACCCTCAACATTTCAAAAGTTATTTTGGAAGTTTATTCCCGTCTTCTTCTGAAAAAAAATCCGGAGGAGAAACGAAAGTCAAGCCAGTAGTCCTCATCATCATCAATCTGTTTCCATTTGCTTCCGTCTTGTCTTGTTCAAAATTTTTCCCAGTGAAAAGAAAACATATTCATTCCATCCAGATCCAGCACATCTCACGTCACCAATCGGAAGAGGAGAATCGCTAACAACTTGAACAAACCAGGAAAAATATACTGACAACAAACTCCTGCCCTTTCCAAGTGAGTATTATCACATCAACTTTCAGAGTAATTGATTTGACAATTCTATTGCTCCTATAATTTTTTTTTCTAAAGGAAAAGTCAAACATTTCCCGGAAATTAAAGTTCGCATTGCAATATTTATATTTTTTCGTGGCTGACTGACAAGAAGTCTTTTTTCCTGACAGAGCCGTAGTAATAAATAAATTTCTTTATTTTTGCAATTGCAGTATCATCATCATCATCAGCCGCAGCAGCAGCATCGATTGAAAATACATACTCCATAATAATAACTGTACGTACGGAAAGCGAAGTGAATTTGAAATCAAAATCAAATATAAAAGTACTACTACAAGTACGGTGAACAAACGCAAAAAAAACAGAGAAACTTTTTTTTTCTAAATTACTTCATTGAGGATAAAAGAAGCAGGAGTCGAGTGGAGTATAGAGTGCGATTGCGATAATTGTATTATTTGCAACTCCCGAGAAAAAAGAATATCATCATGGCTGCTTATGCCTCATATCGACATGTAGAGCTCGACAAGGTCGGATGCGGCAAGAAAAGGTCAGTAACCAACTCTAGAAGATTATGATTAATTTCCATTCCCTCTCGTGTAAAGTATAAAGTACATATTATAATGGTAAATATATGCAAGAGAGCATTCTTCTTTTGTGCGAGCGAGCATACTTCTATTCTCTCTGAAAACTGATATTTTTTTACGCTCCTTGAGTGCTTTAATTCCTAACAATGGAATGGACAGACTTGCATAATAATATCAAGAAAAGAATACCGGAGGAGCAGCAAGCAGCAGAGCCAGAGCAAAGAACAGGAAAATTATTATGTATTCTTTTTAAGAATAAGAAAAGAGTTAAAAAAAGTTAATGCATCTTTCCGCTGCTCCCTTTGAAAGGGCAGAGAGCTTCTTCCACTAACATAATATTATCAACTATCAACCTTTTTCTATTACTTCCGATCTAAACTCTTGAGTTATGCGGGAAGAGTATGTAGTACTAGAGTACCTGTACCGTACCCACTACCTACCTACCTCTGCCGGTTCACATCATTTACGATCAATGCACGTTTCTAAATAGCATTCTCCTCATTTCAGACATGAAAACGCATTTACTCCCACTAAACCATGTACAACAAATAATACATGCAGACTGCTGCTGCTGATCGAATTAATTAGTAAAACTCCTTTATCCCCAAGAAAGAAGAAGAAACAACGAAAGAGAAATACAGTTTATAATTGATAGAACATATTGTAATCAGGATGAGAGAGAGAGATTCGAGATACCCCAAATTTATTTTACATTTACAACTTTCATTTTTAAGACACATCAACAATCAACATCATCTATGCATGTTTTTCTATCAACCTGAATTGAATGAATTGAATTCGAATTCAAAGTTTGTTGGTGCAGTTTAACAATACAAAAAGGTTGCTATGGTTGCGATAGGAAACTCAAGACTCAAGTCGATTGAAATATATGCATTCACTCCTTCCTCGTGACATTTTCCTTTTAAAAGAGGCAGGCGGAAGGAAGGATTACGGCCTCACTTGTCACTTGCTTGTTTGTTGTTTTAATCCCTTCTTCTTCAAGAATGAATCATGGAATAGGCATTTAAATGTTTCCTGGAGTCATGAAGAAAAAGAAGAAGCGGAGGTGAATTATTGGGGGTAGAAGTTGCAAAAGTGGCTTTGGCTCTTTGACAAACTGACGACCCGCGTGTTTTTTCTCTGTTTTTATAAACTCTATTCAATTCAATATTCAATGGAAATTGAATTGAATGGCTATGAATGAGGCAAAAGAAATAATAATAATCTCAAGGAAAAGAGTTTTTCATCATCATTGACACATCACTTAGCTAACTGGTGGTATCAAAAGGCAGGCATATTAGCAAGACTAAAAGTACCTCTATTCTTCTCCCCATTTTGTTCTATTGTTTAGAGCTAAACATAATATCATATTGTAGTAATAATAGGTAACTGACTTTGCCATCCCATGCATTTCTCAATCGCAACGCAATGAACGTCCTCCTCTTCTCCTCTTCCCTAAAACGTGATTTCCTTTTCCTTGAATTCATTCGATTGAAATGGATTGAAAGAATTGAAAAGAAAGCAAGAAAAAAATATATAAAATAATATGGATGAGCCTCATCCTGTTTTGAAGGTCTATTGAAAAAACCACATAATAGCGGCTTCTCGACATATAGCTCTGGAACAACCAAACTAAACCACACAACGCACAATTTTTCTGAAAAATCTATTTTTTTGGTCTACCCGCGATAAGTACTTGATGTACTGTAGTTCGTGGTAATGATAAAATATGTAATCACAATACAATCACTGACAAAAAAAGCGATTGAATATGAAATATGAACTATGAACATCTAATGAGTATCTATTTCCTTGGCTTTTGGCTCATCCATGTGATTTACATCTATGCGTTGATAGATATATATTGTTATTATGATGGAGCTGAATTTAAATGGAAAATATGTGATTTGGCGCAGATATTCTAATTCTCACATCCTGCTTTAGAGTTAAGCTGACTTCGCTTTGTGGTCATGACAGGATAGATCATTATTACCTTCAAAAAAATTTTACGTTTCGCTATTTGTTATAACTTCAAGGTTGCCAGCCAAGCCAGCCTGCTTACATTACAGCCACCAAAAACTAAGATTTTCCAATTTTTGATCTGGTTTCTTTTTTTTTAAATATTTCCTTTTAGAATTAGAAAAGTCGAAGAGGTCAAGAGACAGAGAGAAGTAGTCCAAGTACTAGGTAGATTAATTATAATTATCCTATTCTGCATGATATACATAAATATGCACAAAATGAATTAATGAGGATTATGATTTTAATGAGGAAAAAAATTAGCGTCTGCAGTCTGCGACTAGGATTGCGATTGCGCGTTTTGCATGAAATGAAAACACTTCATTTTTGTTACATGCGGCAAGCACTCCGTTCCTCCCTCTCCTCTTTAAGCTCGTTCCCTCCGTGCTCAGATATCCGCTCAGCTCGCTCTCTCTCTGTCTTTGTTTCTTTTCTGTCGCTTCGTTTCTCCTCTCTGCATTTTTTTTGCGTTGCTCCCAAAAACGCAATCAGAGACGGGCTAACCACACCCGCTACTAAAATAAGCAAAAATATATAGATTGAGTGGAAGCGAACCATATTATTTTTTCCTCATCAAATCAATGCAATGGCAATGAGATAACATACCTGCTGCCGCTTCCACTTTTTTCTTTTCTCTCTCTGGGGTATTTTTTTTTCTTTCTGCTGCACTTCATTTCAAAGGTAACCGCTTGTTGTGTTTCTAACAGGATTTGACACTTTTACTCCCTCAAAATATACATTACCTATGATTTTTACACCGCTGCTATGCTGCTGCAGCAGCAATACTGCTGATCCATTGCATTTTTCTTTCAGCTTGTGGCTTGGCTTGGCTTGGCTTGGCTGGCGCAAATTGCGAAAGAATTTTCTTCCTGAGTGAGTGACATGCAATAACATAGCCCCAGCTCAGAAAAAAAACGTTTCAGACTGACAGGATGTATCTCATAGTCCATTTTAAAAGTCAGCAAATTTTCTGTAAAAACTTTTCAAATAATTAGCGGAGAAACTAATAAGACAGTTGACAGCGTTCAATCCACGACCACGACCAAAAGCTGCAAAAAATCCCCAGAAGGGAAAAAAGTATTATGCAGAATTCAGAATCAGAATGCAGGGGCAAAAACAATCTTTATGTTGTTTTTTCATGCGCCTGTTCTTGATGCAGTTTATGGTTTCAATTTTCCTCGCCAGACTACTTCTATAGTGAAGTAGTTAGCTACGTAGGTATTTATAAATATCTAGCTATTGCGGTGAAAAAAGGGAATTCTTTAAGGAAACTCTGGCAGACAGAGTGGCACTTGTCTCACTGTGGCTTTTTCTCCCTTCATTCATTTCATGAATCATAGGATCATCATGATGATCAAGATGATGCACTTGTTTTGCCAAGAGGAAAACATATCTATCGTTTTCTCTTCTTTTTTCATCCCAATCCTAATTTTTTTCTTCAGCCCGAAAATAAGACAAAGATAAGCAATTGCAATGGCAATCATAATCATAATCATTGTCATGTAGTGTAGTAGGTATGGTGCATTTTCTCCCGTTATTTTACCAGACTTTTGCAAAAAAATTTGCACGATCACATCACAAGAGAAATGTTTACCCATAATAACATTTATATTTATGAATGAATTCCTCTTCCGCCACCAAAAAAATAACACCTGTGAAGATTTTTTTAAAAAGTACAGCTATGTCATTTTTTCATATTAATTTCTGAGTACATTTTGAATTGAATTCAATGGGATAAAAAATATGTAGGCCATCCTAATTTTCAAGAGAGAAAAAAAGTACCCGATATAAAAAATTTTTCTGCAATCTGCAAAACTATACTACTGCTACTTGCTACAAATTCTCAGAAATCCTATGCTTACATTCATACTGTCTCCTCATCTATCATTGTAAACAAAATCCCATTACTACACTACATCTGAATCTGAGGAGATGAAGATGATGGAAGTGGAAACGGGAGGGGAAAGAAAAGAAAATATATTTATTTTGTGTCTAATGTTTCATGTAACGGTACCTCACACATTATTTTGTCACCTGAGCAGAGAACATAAAATAGTTTCCCCTGCTGCATTTTTTTCGGATGATGATGACGATGATCATGATGATCCTCGTAAAATATGATATGATTATAAAAAGTACATATATTTATCCATCTTATTTTACCAGTCAATCAGCTTCATCTTCTCCTTTCTCTTCCTTCACCAAAAGCTAAGCATGCATTGTTAAACAATAGATTTACATATATATATATATAGGTATATTTTTTTGAAGGTGATTGTGTTTTGTGATTGTGAATGTGATTGTGTGAGGAAGAAGAAGAAAATGATGATGATGATCATCATCTTCTTCATACCATTTACCCATCATTTTCATCATTATATCCATTGACAACATAATACAATTTGTACATTGTCTTCCTTCTCATACTTACTTAGATAGCGGTAAAAAAATGACACATAGGTACACAAAAATTTTTTGCGTTTCATTTTCATTCATTTTGGGTTTCGTGGGAATATTATGTATCTACTATCTACTATGACAATTTTTGCCTGTGGTCCGATTTCTTTCTAATTTATTTGACATGTACTTTGCCAACATGTCTTCATCAATTAATGTACATACGTACACATGGCTCCGTATTACCTATTCCATGCAAAGCGAATTAGACCGTCATCATTATCATCATCATCATGAAGTGAAATGAAATGAACAATGTTTCTTTTCGTCATTTTCTTGTGATCATGATCATGATTATGATTATGATTACTCCAAAACTACATTATGCAGATGCGCATAAGCATAATTCACCAGAAAAAAAATTGAATCTAAGCTTAAACAACAACAAAAACAAAATGCATTCTAGAATTCTCTGCCTTCACTTCAGCCTTTAAATTTTGAATAGAAATTTTAGGGGATTTGGAAATAAGTTGTAAGATGAAGCGCTAGCGCTCCGCTCCATTATCATTTCGAAAATTTCGTGAAATTAAACAATGTTCTTCCCTTAAAGTTCGCTTTAGGGGGTGAATTCACATTTCACATTCACCGTCCTCATCTTCATCAGTCCTAGTAGAAGTAATTGAGTTTATTGGTGTGTTAGTTGCTGTTGCGGAAGAGAAATGGATGGATGATATATACCGGTTGCTGGTATGGTGTGGTGGAGGAACTGCGCATGCATGTCATTAAATCACTGCAAATTTTTTTTCTCTCTCTTTCTCCTCAGAAGAGAATGAATGTTATCTCTCACTCTTCTTCTCATTGTTAAGACGAAGAGATGGGACTGTGAATGTGACCATCCGATGGCATGTTATGCCATGCCATATTATGCTTTTTTTCTTATTTTCATCTTCTTGTCATATTAGCGTCTGCTCAAGAAAATAACGTTTTTTTTATTCATTTGCCAATTTTATTTCTCCCTTCTCCTTTCCCCCTCCTGTCTTGTCTTTTTTTTCTTCGTAATTACAATCACTGCGCTCACTCCCCAGCCAGGGTAGACGGTAGCTAGTGGCTGACATAGTCATTAAGAAAGGAGAGCAATATATTTTTAAGAAGAAAAGAGGCTATATTATGGCTACTTTATCATTTATCATCACAGCATAAATTTAATGGTCATCGTAGTAGTTTCGCGGCGCGTTCCTCGTTCCTGCTGCGGACATTCATATAAAGATAGTAGGTAGTATGTATCATCCCATAATCATAATCTGTAGAAAATAATTCCTTTGTCGTGGATCGTGGAGTGAATGTCTTGAAAAAGGGCATGAAAAAAATGGCTCTCGCTCTCATAATAGTAATATTAATGTTATGTAGTTATTTAGCTGATGATGACCAAGCCTAAAGAGCATGGAGGAGTTCAAAAGTGTGTAACAAAATGGAAATTGCACTCGCCACGGCTTTGAGACCATTCACGGCTAATGAGACACGCAAAAGGGCGCGCACCTCCTATTAAATTTCATAATTTACAACAACATCACATTATCATAATTAAGATGGAAGTGGAAGAAAAAAATATATATACGCATGGCATGAACTTTGGGTACTCCTTCAGACTATCTATCTACCTCCTACTGCAAAATATCTTCTAGAAGTGACAGTCGATGAAAGGGAAAAAATATATGCATATGCAAAGGAGGAGAAAACTTAATCGTAATTTTTTTCTTCTGTACGCGAGAATTACGACTAAAAATATTGTATACTTTTTTTGCTACTGAAATTGAAAAATAAGTTACTTCAATTGAGTAGTAGTGCACAAACAAGAGATCGTAGCTGATATTTCTTTCTATTTTCCCTCTCGCAGCGAGTGGTAGAGCCTCGACTTCGACTGCTTCAGTGATAGATGCCCTTATCAATGGAGGTTTGATTAGAAAACATGACATAAAAAAAGAAAGGGAAGACAGGTGTGAACAGCACGTTGGTTGCACCACTACAATTGTTATTGTCTTGTTTGGAAGGAATCATATCATCCGATTTTAAATCAAAGTCAGTGGTATTATTAAGTATTGGTTCAATCAAGTCGAAGCCTCAGCACCTCAGCAGCCGAAGGCAGAGAGGAAGGAAGAAGAAGCCATAGCCATGTAAAAGAATGAACTTGCATCATAATACATAATTCCTCTTTCCTCTTTTACACTTTCGGATGTAATATTGAAATGCACGACTTCCCATGAAAATTGATACAGATTTCCTCGTCATCATCATCATCAGTGTCATGTCCTCCTGAGGAAGACTGCCATCTGCATCATCATCTGCAGCTTTCATAATAATAAAAAAATTATTTTTGTGTGTGAGTTTCCTACCTGTACTCTGTCTGTACCTGTGTGAGTTCTTGTTAAGATGAAACGTGTCCTTTTTCCCAGATATACCTATGTACCTTGTTGGGTTCACTCCACTCCACTCATTTCCCTCCTGCATTTCTCATCTCATCATCGTCACATCATGCTTCTCACTTAGATAATTGGTTGGAAATTGGAGTTGACTGAGGAAAGAAATTTAAAAAAATATTGTCCTTAGGGAATCTCAGGAAACCGTATCATTTATTTTTTTGTCATGCTTCCTATCCTATCCTATCCTCAGGAATAAATATTGAAAGCAAGGAAGGTAGTAGATAGCGCTCCTGGTAATAAGAAAATAAGAGATATTTTTTACGGAATAATTTTTCATGCTATTTTTCTTGGTCTCATCTTTTGCGATCTCATCTTCATCACATCACATGCATCGTCTCAGTTTTTATTGCTTACAGGGCGAAAACAATTTCGACCTGACGATGAAGTAGAAGAAGAAAGATCTTTCGCGTCCTTAATGTCTCGGGTTAGGTTTCATTAAGCCCAAGACAAGAGGTGAGGTGTAGCTTGATAGATAATCTACGGACACAGGACGGACAAATTGTTATTACGTGCCATTATGCATTTCGCGTAAAAATTTTTCTTATCTTCAATCTGCCTCCTCCTCCTCCTCTTGATAATGAGTGCAAAAAAAGATTGCTCATTGATCATTTGCACTTCATTGGGTGTTTTAAAAAATGCATTATTGTATACATATTTTTTTCTTGAAAAAACTACTTTTTCTCAAGAGTTTATAAATGATCTTTAAAAAATATATATGAAAAGCGCAAGGAGTAAAAAGAGAAAGCTTTACAATATATTTTTTAAACGTTTTTTTGGTTAAGCTTAAGTAAGACTAAAACATTCGAAAAATTCCATTTTGGATCATTATGATGATCTCCTATAGTCATCTTATAATTTCAACCAATAAAAAAGTACTATCAGTAGCAGTATATTATAGGCAGTGCAGAGGAGAGTAAATAAACTTCAGAAGAGCGTGAGAAATCAATTAAATTTCTCAGAAATAGAACAGCGGAAAATTGGTGTCATTATTGCCACATTATATCGTGTCATGTTCAGTGGATATTATCCGCCCTACCTTGAAATAAAAAAATGATGATTTTTTTTTTCATTCGTCGTAGACGCTTCTGATTGAAAAAGCTCATAAAGTCAGCCAGTCAGTCCATTCCTCTCTCGAGGATCAACATCAACTCAACCTCAAAAAATTTTGAAAGCTCTTGTTAGGCTTCAAATTGCACTACAAACTACAACTACCTGTCCCTGTCAAAAAGAGGAAGTGTTCAGTCAGAGAAGAGAACAGAAGCTCAACAAATATCTTGCAGCTCAGAGCTCAAGCCAGGCTCAGATTAATTTAATGACGACGAGTGGAGTAGAGTGGAGTGGCGCATATAATGAAAAGGTTTGGAAACAATTTTGGGAGTGATTGCAAATTGCAGAAATTGCTCACTCGCTTATTGCTCTTGCTCCTCATTCAATTTCTTCAGGATGGATAATGGTGATGACCTGGGCATCATGATGATGAGTTTGTTCACCATTGATTTATGCTTATGATCCATTAACAGGAACATATTCATAGGCCATTAATCATATTCATATTAAGTAGAGTGATCATCATCATTATTAAGAAATACGTAGACATTAGTACACATTATACATAAGTAGAATGATTGGCTCATTGGAAGCATTGGTGCAAGAAGTCAGACCGGATTTCTTGGAGTTGCTCATTTCATTACACGGGAAATTGGAAAAGAAAGAACCTGTTGTATTGTAATTGTAATCAAATGGGGTTTTAATGTTCATCTTGATTCTCACAACTACATCAACTGCATTACATTACATACTTTTCATGCTACGCGTACTTCCCAAAAAATCCCATTGCATTGCATTATCTTAAATTTAATAATTTGCATAAACGAGAATAATATATTTAAAAATTGAAAGCTATAAATAAAATATGTTGATAGTTGATGGGTGCCTCTGCTCCACTGCAATACATAACGGGCGAGGAGTTTAATATGCTCCTTCAATCATTTATCAAGTTTGAAGTTTGACGAACCTAAAATTTCAAAATCTTCGAGTAGAACTAAAGCCGAGGCTTATCCTCGTTTCAGGGAATTATGCATTTATGTATTTCGAAAAGGAAAAATAACGTCCTTTCGACAAGCCCAACCAGTGAGTGCAGTGCAGTGCCGCTGTACTTATTGCAATCAATTGCGGATTGTGGATGTGATGATGATGATCATGATGATGGCGATGTGTTTTATCATGCATGCATTTTTCTGCACATCACATCACATCCTCTGTCGTATCTGCCTCTGCCCGCAGCCCCAGTCCCGTGTAAGATATATTTCTTCGTCATGGCTATACGGCTTCAGGGCCTGATTTGATTGAAGCGTTTGAACTAGTTGTGCCTCTGTTCTGTGTCGAATTTAAAGAGAGGTTAACAATTCTTTTTCCTTTGAGTGAAACGTCTTAATTCGACATATTTATTGCTGATCCCTCCATGAATGACACGGTTTCAGCAACTTTTCAAAGTTTCAAATTGCCCTTTAAATTTTCCCTTAAAAGACGGAACGCGATCATGATCATGATCATCATCATCATTGCGTTTTCCTAAAAAAAATCACTACCCAATCCAATCCCACCTACTTTTTCAATGGCTATTATATATTTTTTGTCTATGCATGCACCACCAGAGTAAATCAAGCATTGCCACGTCTCTTTCTTTGTCGTCATCTCCTCTCCTCATCATCTTCGTGGGGCTGTTTTGTTCTTGTCGGCGAAAAACTGATGATATTATTTCCTTTATGCGCTGAGCGTGCAGTAGATAATGACAAATATTTAAAAATGAAAGCATAAAACGTGTCTTGAAAAAAAAATTCGTTGAAAGAACAGGAGAGGAAAGGAAGGAGAAAAAAATAATTTTAAATTCAAGTATGTCAATGAAAAATCGCGATTAAACGTTTTTTTTTCTCTCTTTCTTTGACTCGATCAACGAGACAATCATTAACGATCATCATAATATAATATGATCATGACTTTATTTTTAGGGTTGCTGAAGTATTAAACTGTAGCATAGCGGTAGGAGTAAGATGTAGGTCCGCTGAGTGGAGGATGAGAAAGGAATTTTCATCATCAACTCAAACTCATCCATCAAAAGTAGTTATCTCTTCAGAGAGAAAAAATTAAAACATTCCTTGTTGTCTCTCTTGTTTTCATTGTTCTTCCTAAACGTTTCGCGTCATTTCATTTCATTGTCTACTTAGAGGAAGGTAGCGAAAAAAGAAGAAGGCGGTGGTGATTATAATATAATGATAATGATAACAACTCTATGCGAAATGCGAATACAACAGAATTATTTTATTCATTTTATTTTTAAAATTTAGAATTAGAATGCTAAATTGCTCTTTATTATTTTCAGTTTGAATTATAATTTCGTAAAAGTACACATGTACATACTTAGGTACATACATTACCTGCGAAAAAGGGAGGAATGATTAAAGAGCACGTTCAACAACCAAACTACTATCTACCTGTCCGCTTTCATCTCTCTGACTAAATAACTTGAGAGAAAGAAAGAGACTCTTTATTTGCAAAATTGCACTACACTACATTTCATTGCATTGCATCGCAGCAATTACTCACGTTTTAAATGAGGTAGTTAAAACAGAAAAATGATAAAGACTTCTTCTGTACGTATTTACGTACGTATATTCTAATAATGTAGTGCTTAGGTATTTTGTGTTTTGCGAAAAAAATAAAACAAAAGAATGAATAATACTCACTATTAAGTGTGGTCATAAACACTCACTCCACTCTCTCCATCCCCTTCCCTTCTCTAATCTCCTCCGTTTTTCTGTTAAAGATTTTTACCCCCTCTCCACTCCACCTCCTCAATTAACTCTTTTTAAGATGCCATGTCACTCAAATAATGAGAGTAAAAATTATTTTTCGAGGAGAGACGTGACAGAGGAGGAGATACTACTTTAGTACTAGAGCTAGAGAGATAAGTATTTGTTGATTAATCTGCATGATTTAATATATATTTATTACTATTATGTCGTTGACATTAAGATAAAAAAAATATTTTCTAGACGAAAAATATTATATAGCTGTAATTATCATGGTGCAAAGACTGCAGACTACAGCTAACGTCTAAAATTCTAGTTTGAATTGTTCCACTCAAATTATTGCAATTCTCACATTATTGCATATATTATTATTGCTAGATTCCTCCGCTATTATTATGTCCTTGTCTTCGTCTTGTATTTTATGGATAAAAAAATATGATGGAAAGGAAGAAGGAGAGAGAGAGAGAATTAAGAAAATCTACCACAAATTGTTTTACTCGAGTACCGACTACCGACTAAAAACAATTGTTTTTTTTGCATAAGACCTTCAGTGGGAAAATGGCTAGCTATTTATGTATTTCAAGAGGAAAAAGGAAGGGTTTCTTCTGGTTCTAAAAAAATTACATAGGTTGTTTTTGTGAGAAAGTTGGCGGTGATGATAGTGATGATGATGGTGATGGTGAGAGAGCAAAAAATAAATTGATGATGAAGGAATCGTTTCAGATAATGTGTGATGTGTCTTCACTCCCGTCCCGTCTAAAAAACTGATTTATGACTTTGTTAGCAGCAGAAAGTAGCAGCGAACAAATTTAGATGAAGAAGGAAAATTTTTTTCATGCAAAAATTTGAAAAAAATAGAAACATGCAATTGTATTCTAATTCTAATGCAATGCACTCACTACATATGTATGCATTGCACCAGATAATTTCATTAAAGAAGAAATTTTTTTGAAGATGATGGAGTTGTACCTATGCTTGTAACGAACTGATTATGGCATGACTATATGACTATGACCATTGTAAACACTCCTGATGTGAATGAATTGTAGAGTGAAATTACATTAATTTTTAAGACAGATAAAATAAAAAAAACTGTGAATTTTGCCTTTTTTATTTTTTCCCTCTTGTCGGGCTAAAAACAAATGCGAGAGGTAGAAAAATTATTGAAAAGTGTGCGTGCATGACATGCACTGCACTCCATTCTTCCATTCAGCTTTTTCGTGCTTTTACAGCCATAATTGATTCTTATGAAGTTGCCAAGTTGAAGATCCTCTGCCGAGAAAGCGCGCGAGATTTTGACATTCAAATGTAAACAGGCGAGAGTACTTTCGAACAGCACGAGCAAATTCACTAAAACAATCTATACCTGCGACGACCCTCCTCTTTTGAGAATATTTTGACCGCGTTCATTTTGATCCAATCCAAGTCAATTCTGATTCCTTTAAAGACACTGCTCTAAATTGCCATGTTCATTTTGGTAGCCACGATTATTCATGCTACCCACAGTGCATTAATAGATGTTGTCAAAGTGTGTTTTTTCCTCTCTCTTCTTCTGCTCATCTCTATTTTTCATGGACACAACACAAGACTCAAGACATTCCTTCCGCTTATTTCTTTGTGGTCTTTTAAACTTTAAAATCACGACTATATCTATGGTCATCTCATCTCATCGCAATTCTCATCCTTCCTTCCTTCCTTACACAATACAATACAATACAATACAATACAATTTTTTTCTCCCTATCTTTTATGCATATAAGCATAATGGTATAATTGCCGGGTAATTCACAATAATTCGGCAATGTGTACTTACCCTCTTCTTCTCTCTCCTTTTTTCTCACTATTATCATTATCATTAATGTCTGTCCGTCTGTTGTTGTGTATGAAAATAAAACTGAGTATTGCCCCCTGCTGGTCACTGAACCCACCTGTTTACCTATTACCTATTTTTTTACATACCTGTGCTTCTTCAAACTACGTGTAAGTAAGTAGGCACAGCTCTTCAAAAGATATTATGTGGTGGTTTGGTTATTATTATAAGTTTATCATATCATATCACATCACATAAAGTGAGTAGTGATACGCCTGGATTCAATTTTTAATAGTAGGTGCTTCCGAAACCTGTATAGAAAGAGGTTCTTGAGGAGAAAAAAGACAAGCTTCCTTTTCCCATTTACTATTTGCATTGCATTCATTGAATTAAAGAAAGAGAAAAGGAATCTTCATTTATTGCTTCCACTGCACAAGAGTTGCAATGCATTGCACAAGCAAAAAAATATATTTATTTTCCTACGTTCTACATCCTTTAGCCTAGACCTTGCCTTTTCCGCTTGGCGACTCTTCATGATTCATGAATGAAGAAGAAGGAGATGGAGATGGAGAAGTGTGCGTATGAACTTACTTAGGATGTGTGTAGCTTAGTTTGTAGTTGTAGACATTTCGTGAGCCAGTTTAATTTCCCCGATAAGAAACTGGATAAGATCATAATGTTGCCATGCCATGTGAAGTGATTTGAAATCCTGCCAAATATACAAAAAAAAACATTTTCTCACTACAAAAATGGAACCGTGCAAGAAGAAGTAAAAGGAAGGAAAAAAAGGCGGAAGTAGCAAGTAGCAATAGCAATAGCAAAGCCGGTACCAACTTGTCTGAAGAAGAAGAAGAAGCAGAACAAGCGGTTTTTTTGTTTCGCATTCCTAATTCCTCGCAAAGAACCGGGGCTTGGCTTGGTCTTCAGTCTTGGTTTTGCAACAACAGTAACAACTGAAGAATATGTGTATTCTATTGTATTCAAGTAACAGTAGTGGTAGTGTAAGTAGAAAATTCTCTTTAAAAAAAGTACTTATTTAATATGCGTCACGATCATGATGATCATTGAAATAAATGCTTGTACTTTGCACCATCAAAAAAATCTAAAACCCTACCTAGAAAATAAAAGTATAATATAATACTTTTTTTGATTAATCTCTTCATTTGAAAAAAAACTATCCTCCTTCATGATGGCCAATTGGCCAATATTTAAAAAGCCATTCAGGTTCCTCGCCCAAAGCAATGATTATTCATTATTCATATTTATTGCATTTTATTATAATGATAAAAAGCTGAGATGAGCCGATGTAAACGCGTATATGATCAAGTACGTGATCTGATCATCAAGCAATCAAACTTGGTTATTTGTTTGCTCTAATAAGCGGCGGCCACCTTTAGGCAAATTTTTTTTCAGATGAAAGGAAAAACTAATAATAAAAAAACTAGTAGTGATAGTAATAGAGTAATAGATTCGCTTTTTCCATTAATCTACATATTTAGACTTTAAATTTGATGTTTTGTTCCTGTCAACAAAAAAAAGAGAATTGGCAACGTTGCCAAAGTAAGCACGCACCGCACACTGCATTATAAATATAACATCCCATTTTATCACGTCATCACACATGCGTTCAAGCATATGACCGGCAAATAAAGCCATTGAAAAAAATTGAAAGATTGAAAAATGTATCGCATTTCTCTGAAGAAGAAGATGAAGATGACGTGTGCATTAATATAATTTCTTTTTGAAAGGTGAAGCTCTGCTTCTATATTCTATGTATGTAAATTAGCTCAGCTTCAGCCAGAGCCAGCTCATCGATAAAAAAAGTACAAGACTTGCATTTTACGGAGAAAACGAGTGAGTGAGCCATCGCGTCGCCGATTGACGGTTGAGGCTGAGCAAAATTTTCTTTCATTCGCATTTTTTTTGGCTGAGATAGACTTTTTTCATGAAAATGTGTCCAACATTAGAATATTTTTTCCGCTGTTGATGTTGATGCTGAATTGTTGATTTGATGTTGTTGTCATCTAATATAAAGTAAGTAGAGAGTTGTTGTTGTTGCTGCTTTCCTTTGTCGTCTCGAAGACGGTTCTCTCATTAGTACCTCATAATGATAATGATGACTTGCATGTGCACTGCCACATTTCGAGCACGTTTCCTCTAAATCTTTTATAATTGCATTTTTTAAAGATATAAAAGTCTTTAAGCGTGCATCATGTGCTATGCGGCGATGGCGATGTGTATGAAATGAAATGAAATGAATACGAGTACGAAAATGCGTTTTTCAGGTCAAATTGCATTATTATCATATTTTTAAAAGAGAAAAGTACATAGGTACGTAAGTGGGTTTCTAATCGCCTGTCTTCGTCGTCGTCTTCGTCTATTGAGGCGGCTACCGTAAGTTCCCTGCATTCTGCATCTAATTATTCAATAAATATAAATTTCCTACCGTGTCCTACGTCAAGTCAATTTTAAATGGTTGACCACTCACTCAACTCAGGTATTTTCTTATTTGGGGTAAATAGGAGATCTCGTACCGATACATACCACCAAAAGACAATCATATTACGAATTTTTTTTCCTCATAATTTTTCCTTAAAAAAACAAAACAGCAGCAGCAATAGCACTAGAGGTAGCATTCGATTCATTCACTCGTCTTGAAAATAAGATTCGTGATTGTGATACATAGCTCGAGCTCAAGCCGCATGTGTTCCGATTACAGTTATCAGCCTTAATTAATTGTGAGTCTGAGCAGAGGCCATGGCATGGCCATGCATGCCAGCCATGTCAAGTGAAACAACCAGGCAGGTTGCAAAGTTGCGGTTGTCACTCTATCTATCTATTCAATTCACTCTCTTCTTGTTTGTTGTCCTGGTGTGGATTTATCGCGACAACATGATCATCTGTCAAAAAAAACTTTTTTTTATGATAAACTTGCAAACGTGATAATGTTTTACAATGAAAAAATATATATGTGTACATATGTATAATATCATCCTTTCTTTCCCTTCATACTTTCTCCATGTCAGATAGAGGCAGAGTCAGAAGTGGAAAGCTTTATATATTTTTTTCTTGCAATATTTTACGTGATCTTTACACGTACATGAGGATTCTAGGTTAAATGGAATTCAATTCAATTCAAAATGCAAACGCAGCATGTTTAATTTTCTTCCTTTTTTAAAAAAAATTCTACACAAAAAAATATATCAAGACTAAGACCGCACACAGTAAATAATAATGAGGCCCTTCTTGTGCAAAAATATGTACCTATGCCTATGCATTGCATCCGAGTCCATAGTCCATCCCAACAATAACAAAATTAAATCCTTTTTTCTCTTTTGTTATGCAAAAAAAATTCTTTCTGGTCGCGCGAAGACGTTTACTATACCGGAGGTAGGTAGGGAAATTGTTTTCTAAAACTTCCTATAATTTTTCCAAGCACATAATATTTTTACTGAAATGCATAAAAAATTTTGCTTCTCCTGAGGTGAAATAAAAATGCTAGTCACTCCCTGCTCCTCCTCCTCCTCCTGAAATTTTTTTTTCGAAAGGAGTACACATACATTCATCCTTTTATAGCGTGTAATAAAAAATATATATATTGAAAATGAGGAGATAATCATAGACTATTTTCTTACGTGGTGGTAGCCGCTTAATAATAATAATATGTCTTAATACCAAACTTTTTTTTGTTCAATTGTTCACTATCGTGTTTCAAATCGGAAGCACAAACAACGCACAAAAAAAAAGTTTCTAAAAAAATTCATATGCATGTAAGTACATATTATGTATTCTTTACTGATACTGATGTTGTTTCGTGGTAAGTTGGGATGTGATGTGCACTCGGTACTCAGCTTTTTCAATATTCAACATATTTCTATTTCTCCTCTGAAATTCTTTTTAAAAAAGAGTAAATGCGATATTAATCAGGAGTAGGTGTAGGTGTAGGAGAGAAGAAGAAAGCAATACGCGGAGTGCATATGAAATTATATATTTGCAACAATAACAATGATCATAATACAATGCAAATGAATGGAACTAAAAAAAAGTCTGTCGATTCGATTTCATAAAAAAATTAATTTCATACCTACCTCTATAATTAAGTATTATAGAGTGTTAGATTTATGACTTAAGCAGGTGGTATTCATAGAGATTTACGGTATTGCATTATGTATCGGTCAATATGAAATGATTTGTTTATTTGGATTTTTTCAAAGAATTTTCATTCAAAGCCCGTATTTCTTCCATTGAAAATAATGCATGAATAAATATGAATTATTTATTATAGAGCCGCTCTCCAATAACCCATTATTTAAGCAAAGTATTGTTTAATTAACAGAGCGGTCTTTACACAATTACATACATTTCATTCATTGTTTCCACCCAATTTGCAATTTTCAATTGTAAGACAATTGCGGAATGTAAACATACCAATATTTTTTTTTCGCATACCGACATTCCTGATTCATTGAACCTATCAGATTCAGAAACAAACAGCGACAAGACAAGGCAAGACTACGTCAGAGACAAGGAATTTCTTTTCACGCTTCAGTGAAATTTCTCGCTTGGAATTAAAATAAAACAAAATTAGTTTCTTTGAATGGAATATTTTATCTCCTTTGTTCGCCTAATTTCTAATTACTTACGAGGACTTACATACTTGAATGTAGAATGCAAATTTAATTTTCTGCCATTAAAAATGGCGGTGTTGCGTTGTGTTGTGTTGCGCGCGTTAAGACCGTTGCCAAAATGGCATAATAATTTCTTTTTACGCGCATCTTGTCTTCTTTCTTTGGCTGCGAGAAGGGTGTGATGAAGCCAAAGCCAAAGTGAAAAAAGCTTTTATTTTCTAAAGATAACAATAACAATTAATCTTTTAAGATTTCAAAATAAAAAAAATCTCAGTGGCCACTTTTTGCATTATATTTTTTTATGGAAGTACATACTATACAGTAGTTTGTAGTAGCAAGAAACAAGTACCATTGAACTTGTCGATTGCTACACTAACACTATATATTTTTATTATTGCGCTTTACATAGACAACAACAAGTTTAAAAATCACACTCAAAATTTTTTCCTTCGCCGATACATATATTTTATTGGGTATGGCTATGGCTTCACTCCAAAAATGGAGTTTCAAAGGATGAGTCGATGATTATAAATGGATGGATGGATTCGAGTGTATAAATATTTTGAAGGAAGAGAAACGCGTGGTGATGGTGGCGGTGGTTGTGGTGTGAAGTTTGAGGATCAGGATCATGATTCACGCTGCTATTTTCTTTTACTCTTCTTTGCGGATGTCATTTTATCTGTGAACATGAAAGTGTCCGTTGTTGCGTGTACCGAGTACCCAGAAACACTGCTACAGTCAAAAGTGTACACGCGTTGACAGGTTTTATTGAGCAGGTGTTGTCATGTCATTCGATCAAATTGGTTTCAGAGGAAGAGGCATCATCATCATCTCCTTTCAATGCTTACTTATTATATTATGCTGTATGTCAAAAAAAATCCTCCTCTCAGTCAGCATTATTATTGTCCGGGTTAACCTGATCTAACGAAGGTTACGATACGCGTTTTGACATTTAAAAAACTAAAATGGATTCACAAAAATCTCATCTCTTGAAGTTGATATAAAAGCAGTAGTAGTTGTGATGATATCAGATCAGATCAGAGTGGAGGATGAAATGCTAAAACGTAATTATCCCCGAGAACATAATATAGAAGGATGAGAGCACTTTGTCATAAATAAGATAATCCTCTTTTGCACGGTCGACGACAGTCGTTGTTGTTGTCGTGTCGTACACGGAGTTATGACATTTTTTTCGACATTCCCACTTCCCTCGTTTAGGAATTTACTTACTTACTTAGTCCTCTCGCGTAAATAGACATGGCCGTGGCCGGCGAAACTATTTTGTCATTTTCTGACTGTCGAGGGAGGGAGGGAGGCAGTGTCAGTGATTCAGCTGAAGCTGAGCTGAGCTGGATAGGGAATAATTTAGAGGGGAGGAAGAAGGGGCAAAAATAATAATGGCAGGGATGGGTACAGATAAAAATTGCTCTCCTTTTAGTATTTCTACAGCCTCAGCTCAGCTCTACGATGTTCTTGCTATGCTGCATAATCATCAAATCAAACTACTTGAATCTCGCCGCTTGAGCGACACCGTGAATGTCAGAGGAGAGATGTGGTAATAAAGCACTGTGGGGAAAATTATTGTCATGTCTCTCTGGAAATTATGAGGGGAAAAAGTCTGTGAAGCATGAGCTTGATGAGAAAAAAAGGGATGGAAAAAAGACCTTTAAAAAATGTTTTTTCACCATCATATGAATCCATCCACATCCCCTTATATCATTAATGTATGTAGTAACGTAGTAAGAGTAAGTATGACACATTTATTTTCTTCCCTCCTGGATTATTTACGTGTCTCCACTTTTTCTCAATGAAAATGAAATAATAATACGAACGAAATCATTTTTTTTCTGTTGTTGTTGTCCACATCCCAGTGAGCATAGCGTAATAAATGCAGGGATATTATTAAGCGAAGCGGTGATGATGACGAGAGGGTATGTAGTATATTAGCTTGGGAAAAATCCAGGAAGGATTCTTACAGCGGGGCTAACGTCCGTCTCTCCTTATTAAAGAACGAAGAAAACAATTTCAATTCCGAGCCGGCTACTTTTGGCCGAAGTAATGAACAGCACGTTGGCTGCCTATCGAAATAGTTTATACGTTTTCTCAGTCGGTTTCGATTTCACAATTGAATAGGGTTTCTTAAAGATCTTAGTTTAGCAAAAATATCAATCAAATTTGATGCCCTCGAGGAATACTGCAGTAGTCGATATTTTGATGACGAGAAGAGAGTTCGCAATGGTGATGGCAATGGCATTGAAGCGAAGCTTTAAAAACCATTCGCAATCCGCATCTATCCACCACCACCACAGAGCAGACCATTGCCACTGCCACCGCCGCCACTGCCCGAGCAAAAGCCATGCAAACAAAATAACAAAACGCAGAACAAGCAAGGGTCGAAAAAAACTTTTTGAAGGTAAATGTTGTTGTTTATGAACATGAGAAGGGAAAATGCATGCAACTTTTACTGTCTATTTACTACTCTCTAGCTGGATGAGAAAAATAAAAAAATGCTCTGGGAAAATCTATTTTGTTTTTTACTACTTGCCTTTGCCTCGTTCGGAGAGAGGGGAAAGAAAGAAAGGAAAGGAAAAAAAATTGTTTTTCCCAAAGTAACATAACATTTATTAAAAGAACTAAGAAAATTGTTGACGTTTCAGCAGGCTTTCCTTTTTTTCCACGCAATCATTATCATCAAGTGTTGCCAGTTCAGAGTTGCAGTAACTCGTAAGTAGTAAGAGTCTTTTTCCTTCCTCCTCCAACTCCAGCCAAGCCAAGCCAGAAGATATCGAATTTGTTTGTCGACATTTTCTCAAACAACAAAAACAACATGCGTTACTCACACACAGTCACAGTCAGAGAGAAAAAAGCAGTGCCATTGCCATTGCTATTGCGGAATTGCATTACCATTCAATTTGATCATGATCATTACCAACTGCGCTGCGTGGGCTGCTGTAAGTAAGCAGACTACTATTTTTTTCGAAAGCCAAAGCCAGACAAACGACACCTCTTTCTTCAATTCTTGGCGTGGCCTGCTGGCGTGCAATGTGCGTGGCTGGCTGTGGCTCCGGCTCCAGAAGAGTGAGAAAAAAATCGTGGAGTCATTAAGTGCTAATGTAGCTTTTGCCAAAGCTGTGACTGTGGTTTGGTTTGGTTTGCCTCTCGGAGTAACGCACCAGAAGAGAGGAAAACAGAATCGAATTCGAATGTCAAAACAACAAGAGTCCTTGTTTCTTGTCACCATCACCACCGTCTGTTTCATGAACCATGAAGGGTGAACTTCCAGGTCCACTTTCAGCCAGCCAGACATTATTTGCATTTTAAAAACATTTTTTAATGTGCATTCCCCAACTCCAACAACATTACGCATGTTATCCGAGGCTTTAAAAATATATTGAAGACGAAACTGAGATTAATGGGCTACCATTTTTGATGAGTCAAGTGCATGTAATCTATTTTTTAGACTTGGAGGCTTTTAAAAAATTTAAAATTGGCTCTGGCTTTCTCCCTTGATTAACTATATTGTTATGATTTGAGTTTGAACGCGTACAAATACAAATACCTATTGGGAATATTTTATAAAAATGTTATCAACAAAATACCCCTGCAAATGTTGTTCTTTTTTATGCCTGTTAAATATTTCTCTTCCTTTTATGATGTCTATCACGTTGCTTCCAGCATTTTTTATTTCCGAGAGAGAGAAAAATAGGGAAAAAGCAATCAACCCTGGGCTTGGCCTTCGCCTGGCTTTGGCTTTCTGCCCCATTGCAATCAGGAGAGCCATGCAATGCATGAAAGAAATTGCTACTGCAGTAATCTTCGAGAGAATCAGAATTCATTTTGAACTAAAAGGTGTATCATTCATTCACATTCAGCCATCGAAAGAGGCTATCGAATTTTAATCCTTAGGTCAGTCGTGTGGACAGAATTGCAAGAATAATTGCGATTCATCCATATCAAGGGGCCTATCGTGGTCGGAGTTACTACTAAAGCTTACCCAATGAATTTTTCGTATCATAACTTATGATTCATAAGACGTTCGTTCCATTGACAGAATCCGGAGTATAAGTTTGATTGAGACGAGTCCATCGGCTTTGAAGCGTACTTCATTCTGAAGTTGTCACTCAAGCGGACAGATGAACGCATTGCATTGCCCCCGGCATAAGGATCAATTTCGGTTTTGAAACTGCATGACACTACTACTTACTTACATATCATATATGCATACCTATCGCTTGGCTGTCAGTAATTCATCAGAGTCGTTGTTCTCCTTCTCCGTTTTATACGGGAAAAGAAGAAGGGAGGGGAAGTCTAATATTTTGTTCATGCAGAATGCATACATACCAGCGGCGGTGGCATTGGAAAAAAGGAGGGGAAGTAAAATGCATTTTCTCCCTATTTTTCTCATCATCATCAGCAACTACCTACTCTCCATCTATTTATTTGAATGGATTGGATTTGGATGAATGAATGAATCACCTCCAGTAGTTCAAGTTCAGTTCTAGAAAAAAGTTCGACAACAACTTTGTCGAAGAGAAAACTGAGTGACTACTCCACTCCACTCCCGTCCGTCAATAAACAAATATTGAGAGCATTAGTGTCCTGCTACTATCTCCTGTTTACATGAAGAACATGAATCCAATCATCCACCAAACCACCGCCACTTTTTTTACCCTCCACCACTACCACTCTCACTGTCTTGACTACTGACTAAAATTCATGTGATGGGAAGTGGGAATCAGGCTCAGTCTCACTCAGCCAAGCCAGTATCAAAATATCAATATCGAGAAGAGGAAAAACTTTTAATGTCATAAGTCTTCATTTCATCTTATTTGCTTTCAGCTTACCTTCTCACTTTTCAAAATTGTTTTTATCTCTCTCTCTCTTCAAAAAAAAAATATTGAACTTTCACATCCACATCCACATTGCATTGCCTTAGATTATTTAGTACATGTTCAAATGTTTCAATGTATCTATTATTGGCAGGCGAAGGAGAAGAGAAGTCGATTGAATAGAATTTGATGATGATGATCATAATGCTGATGAAATGGGAATAGAATAGGTAATATCATCATATCATAATACCTAACAGGTAAAGTACAATTTAGACTTGGACAGTCAGTAGCACCATAGCAGCAGCAGTAGTGGCAAAGGCAAAGTGAGAGAAACTATTTCATTTTCGTGAAATGCTCTACGGTCATAAATTGCATTTTTGAAGGGATGTTGGTGAGACTGACTGCTGCTAAAAGCAGCGGTGGATTGAAGTATTTATATAAAATATAAAAAAAATTTGGTGAGTGTGTGTGTGTGCCGCATCATGATCATGATCATCATCATCATGATCATGATGAATGAATCATCACAACAACCACCTCACCTCACTCAATGCAATACAATACAACTAAACTCAGCACACCGTCTCGTCTCCTCATGAAGAATGATGATATGGCCAATAATCCTAAAGCTGAAAGTAAAAACCGTTTCTAGAGCCTAGAGCCTGCTTCTGCATTGCATATGATGTCTATGGACGTGGACTACAGGGCCCGTTGCCAAATTAATAGAAGTATTATAGCAAATTGTAATGGAGGAGATGATGTTGTTGATATTGCTCCTTCTTTCAGAAATTTATTTCATTAATTTTTTTATTCATAATATGATATTCATGTGTATTGTATTGAGAGGAGTCGAGAAAGGCATATCAATTTCCTTTTGAGTGGTGTGGTAAAATAACCAATTTATTTATTAATGGTTAAAATTCTAGTTTACATATAAATTTTCCTTGTTTAGTTAAAACAGGACTAATCTATGTATTCTATTCCTTTGTGTTAATGAATAATGGCTAAAACTGAAATGCATGAAGTTATTTTTCTTTACTTCACTTTTTAATGCCTAATTCTCTGCGAAAAATATCCCTTTGAGTTTGAGTATGTAGATATGTTGTAGTTCTCAGAATATTTTTTTAATGTGAAGAAGGAGATAAGCCTGAATCAATGATTTACGAACCTTGCTTTAAGGATGTAGAACATGCATAAAATTATATTTTAAAAATTAATGCCTGCAATTCATCAACACTTAATCGATTCGAAGAAGTTATTGCCTTCTCTTTGAAGGTAGAAAAAGTATCTACTTCATTAAATCATTCCATGAAGACAAGCAAAAGCCAGCAGACAGCAGAGCTGCTTTGCCAATTTCTCTTTTTTTCTCTAAAAAAGCAATAAAGCAAAGCTGGTAATAAGAAGAAGGGACAAGTCAAGTCTAAAGAGAAGAATGTGTGTCGTCTCTTCGTCGTGACAAATAATTATTTCCCCCCTTTAACTAAATCTAACTTAATCCCGCTTCAATTATTATAAAACGACGAAAAATAATAAAAGTATTTAATCTTAATCAGAAGTACACGACAAATGGCAGCGACAAAGCAGAACATTTGTAATTGCATGTAAACAGTCAAGTTTGTTCAAATTAGAAGAGAAGGAGGAGGAGGTGGTGGTAAGGTGGGTGTTCAGTAAAACGAAATTTGAATGGCAATAAAGATTATCATAATCATATCATATCATGCATCTATCCTTGCTGCTGCTCATATCTCCGTAGCTCAAGCAATTATATGTAGTTCTTCGTGGACTTCACTTTACTTACATGAGCAAAGTGAAAAGATATTCATCAGATCATATCATATCGATTCAGGAGAGCTGTATTTGTATTGTATCGAAAAGTTCCGCATAGGTAGATAAAAAGGGTTAAATATTTTTATGCTTCTATTTTTTTAGGAAATGTCTTTGAAAAAAATATCTAGTACGATGAACCACTGATTAAAAATATCCCCGTTTCCAACGCATTGCTATAATTTTTTTTTCAAGAAAAGAGTCCATCTTTGATTGTCATTGTTACTACCTATGTACATATAAGCTCAGCTCAGTAAATAGATGATGTTGTTAACTGTGTTTTATGATTGCTCATAACAACAAGTCACAGAGCTATTAATGTCGCGTCTTTTTTTCAAATTACCTTACATATGTATTTATGGAGTACGTGGTATGTACCGTAGACGTAGCCCAAGAAGAAGTACAATGACTAGGTATAACTATTATAGCTGTTTGCTTACCTATTTCACTGACAAAACTGTTCTTTTCTATTAGTCATTTTCATTTTTTTTAATTTTACCCTGATAAAAAACACATTATCTCCTCAAGAAGTCTCAAGAAGAGAGAGATTGGAGGAGTCGAAGAAGTCGAGTGGATTGGATTGGATTGGAGTGGTGGATATTTTTTTGCCACTCTGTAATCTGTAAATACTTTCCTTTAAGGCGAGATAGTCATCTAATCTAAAAAAAAGTATACTGATTAGGATTACGATTAGCCGAGAAAATAAAACAAACATTGCCTTTTGCATTGGCTTGGCATGGCATTGGTCTTGGTCATTCAATAATAAAAATTGTAGCGCATTCTACCCTAAAAAAATATACTCAATTGGATTGACATGCATGCATTTATTTTGCATTGTTATTGTTGCATTTGCATTGTACTACTACTGCCACTGCACTGCCTGCACAGGACAAGATGTTTTGCATTAATTTAGCTATTATGTGTTTATGCATTTGACACGGCTACTGGTACTGGCATGGTACTGCATATGTATGTACATAGGTACTTTACTTTACGATCAGGTATTTTCTCTCTCCTCTTCTATTGTCATTTCTAAAGTGATTTTTTTGGTGGCTTGGCTTCTTCTTCCACTTCTTGTGTGTGGTGTGGTTGATTGTCTTTGTCGTCGTCGATGTTTCTGTTGTTGTTCCTTCTTTCATCTTACAGTTACGGTACTATCATGCCATCGCAATTTATCATTGGGCTTGACTTGAATTTGGATTTGGAAGGAAGAGAAGACAAGACAGGTCGAAGTCAGTCGTATCGTATTTGCTAAATAGATAGCAATAGCACTGTTTGTTGTGAATTTGAATTTCAATGCTCCTTTCTCACTTTTAAACTTGGATTTTGGATTCGTCATCCTCATTCATTTTATCATCAGCATCATCACATCACAAAATGATTCTGTCTTGTCGTCGACGAGTGAGAGATGATAATGATGATGACGATGATATTGGATGCCTGCTTCTGCTTCCTCATCGAAGATGTTGACTAACTGTTTCTATCATCATGGATATAATTGCATGTAGGCTTAGTTTTGTTCCGCACTCATCTCATCATGGAACTCCTCAGCAATCATGCATGCATTGCACTGCACCGCATCCAAAGAAGCATGCTTAGCAATTGACAATTGAGTTTTGAAGTAGAATTTGCATAAATTTGCTAAGCCCAATCCAGAAAATATATATTTGGTTAAAATATACAAGAATGCAATGCAATGCAATATTACCTCCAGGCAGGCATGTATTATTTCGATATCGTATCGTATCGTCGTTCCCCCGTCGTCGTAACAAAGTACAAAGGGCAAAAACATCCCATCTATTTTTATGGCATCCGCATTGTTCCCTGCTAAACTTTCCTGATTCTCCGATTTCATCATTCATGTACATACCTACTCTGCTAGCACTACCTATGTACTTCATTTCATTTTTCATGCGAATGGATGGATAGTGAATTGTGAATAATATCTAGTGAGTAATACCAATGCAAGCTAAAGAGGGTGAAAAAAATAACATTACCATTCCTTCTTCCTCTTCTCGAGGAGAAAATGCGAAGGGGAAGAAGAAAAAAAATGTTCTAGATAGGACAGGGAATATTCTAGCACACAAACTCAGACAGACCCAGGATTAGTTTAGAGTTTAGATGCATCTCTCTTCTTGTCATCGTCATCAACTTCACCATCGCCATCACCATCATTATCTCTTTTGCAGGGAAGGAAGAAGGCATGAGCAGAGTAAGAAGAGTGAGTAATGCACGAAAAAAGAGGGATAAGACGATGCAATCTTCCGTAATTTGCCATGGCTTTGGCTTTGGGGTTCAAAGTTAATTCCGAGCCCTGGAAGAAGAATGGAATGAGTGAGACCAGTTGGTACCTTAGCAAAAAAGGTTTACTCATCGTCGTCATATCATCATCATCATCATCAGCATTTTTGTTCGGAACGAAGCACATGCTTCCCCCAAAAAATTTTGTGAAGCCAAAGCCAACTCACTGGTTCCTTTTTGTGCGTGTCGATGTTTGAGCTGGTATCACACACACAAAATTTTATCATGAATAAGCCTCCCCTTACAATTGCATTGCACGACTAAAAGTACATGACTGACTCACAAGACTTTAGCTCGGCTCAAGCTCCTTCTTTTGCATCCCCATCATCATTCGCTCTTGCTGTTGTATGAATGGTGGTGTGGTGTGGTAGTGGTGGTGCACCTTTTTTAGAAAATAAAGTGGTTGTTAGTACTCACTTTGTACATTCGTTCCGAGAAGTCAGACATCACTAGACAGTCAAAAAGAAACGTTGTTTCTCAAATCCCCTTCGTAGTTGCGTTTGTTTCAGCAAAAAAAATACGAGTAAAATAAATTTTTTTTCTCGCTCTTCTCGAGATTCAAGATCCGCAGATTTTTTTTCTTGTGCTACGCAACTGCAACTTTAAGGAAGAGAAATTCACTCCGTTCGTTTGTTCTTAGTTCGTTCGCGTTTGTTGTTGTGCTTCTTCCATTCTTCTGTCACAACCGTTCTAACAAAGTAACAATTCATCATTAGTCTTCTTCTTCATTTTTCTGCGAGTTTCCCTTCTCAGGCAATCTGTCTTTCCTCAACACGACAATACTCAAATTCGATTATTGACCAAAAAGTACACCATAAAAAAATTCAGAGATTGCTAGATTGTGGTGAGCGTAATAAACAAAAAGGAAGTAAAAGTATTTGGTGGATTTAGTTTTTTCTCCGAAGGGATTTCAAATATTGCCACTGTGCCTATTTGAATTTTTTTAAAAAAGGATCTTCAACATGAACAGAAGGTAATGATAATGAGCTAAATATTTCTAGATTCCTTCCTAACCGAACTCTCCAGAAATATGCATACGGATTTATAGTTTTACCGACAGGCTTTCTATATTCCACAGCTAATTAGGTATCTGTTTTTTCAGAAAACATATTATTACCTATTTCAATTTCATCGCAACGCATCGCATTCCTCTGCTCTTTCCATAAGCATCATCAAGGCAAGAGGCAATAAACTTGCGCAATTTTCATTTTCTTCATCAAGCCAACTAGGGATGAATTGAATGCATCCCATTCTCATCTCGCTCGATCTCATCTGAAATTTTTTTTCTTATCTCTTCTTATTACAATTTTTGTTAAACTGGCTTGTATTTTTCTATTGCATTCCATATTGCACTGCATGAGAGGCCAAAGTAAATATTATTTTATCACCTCGCGACTTAAAGAGATTATGTATTAGGAAATATATAAAATGAGATTATAAGGCTATTTCCTCCACTAAGCATCTTGTCCTTTCGCACCCTCACATCTTTCAGCTTTACCGACGAACGACTTAAAAGCATATTATTTATTTTTATTAATAATATTAAAAAATTATAATGTTCTGATTCTGATTAACTACCTAGTGGTGCATATCAAAAAGGAAGAAATGAAATGAAAATATGTAGGCGCTGACTTGTGACTTGACTTGAGTACTTACTTTAATGCTCGCTCGGCATCCTCATAAAAAAGATTGTGCCTGAATTTTTATTGTTATGAGCTTGAGCCATGCCATAGCCATACAATACCATTTTCGCTCACAGCCATAGCTGCAGTTGTAAAGGAGTCACAGCAATCAGGATCAAAATCAGAATCAGGGCTTGTAAGCATGTAAGTAAGGGTAATTGCATTTGCATAGAGGGATGGATGGAGCACTGCAGGCACTGCAGATGATATATTTGTGCTACATAATCTAATATTATATCTGGAACGATTTAAGTGAAAGGAACTAATTATAGCTCCATATGAGTCTTGAGTTAGCTGTCTTTAGCCTGAGGCGTGTTCTATGCCCATGTAATGCAATGCATACCCCTTCTTCTTCAAACTGATTGTGAGGTGAGGAATCGAGTTGAAAAAAATAGAGATTATTATGCTAAATATCTCCTCTTCTAACTCTAAACGTGAGTTATTATGTAGGTTGAAGAAATGGAAAGTGAGGAGGGTTCACTCTTCTTATCCCCTTTTAGAAGTCTAGAAGAAACCCTGGAAATCTTGCCAAGAACTAGGCAATTAGAATAACAATGAAACGATATATACATACATGCATACCTGCGCTTTACTATATTATCTATACTCCTTCTTCAGATTCAGATCAGATCAGATAGATCTTGTAGAGTTGAGCGAGATACATATATTTTTATGCATACATATTTATGTACCTAGAGAGCCTTTAATAATAATCATAACAATAATAATCGCGGTACTAAGTACGCGGAAGCCTAGTGGGGCATGTACTTGTGTAGTACGTAGGCATGATGTTCTTCATTGAGCGCACGTAGCTAATAGAATATTTTTTTGAAGCTATTTTAACATTTTTTTTCTCTCTTTCATCATCATCATCATAATAATAATGACAGCTATATTTCATAACTTTTTATGCCCTTTTCGGCCACAGAAACGTAGCGACTCGACTATGTAGCCGATTTGAATAATTTTTGGGATGGTTTTTGGTTGCGGGAGGAACGATAAAGAATTTACATTTATTTTTATATCGGGAAGATATTTACAGAACAGAGCTTGGCTTAGCGATTTATTAGCACTAGATAGATATTTTTTTCTCATTCATGAAGAAAGAAAACAGTGTCCACTCCACTCCAAGTTCAGCCTTGACTTGACAACAAAGAGGAGAGGGTTACGTTACGGCATTTGTTGTACATATCTACTAGTACGCATATTTTTTCCTGGTTATTCGCTGCTGCCCACTCAAAACTCCAACAGCAACAACAATTTTCTTGACTAAATAGCCACCCCAAAACGATTGAGAGGAGACCACATCAAGAAGAATATATTTTTTTTCAGCAACTTTCAAGAAAAAGTGGAGACTTGCATTGCATATCTCATGGCTCCTGCTCTTGCTCATGCTCGAAGGCGTCAATCTTCTTTCAGGCTAAAAACTTGCATAAACCCGAGCTCAAGCTCGGCTCAGGACTAATTTGAATCTTTATCATCATCATTCATGAGTCATAGTCGTAGTACTCATGTTGTTCACTGTTCACTTCATATCAAAATTTATCACCATTTTTTTCTTCGAGGAAACGGAGCCACAAACAAGCTGATAATGCTCGAAAACACATTTGAACAATAATGTTCGTTCGTTCGTGATTTGAGTTTGAGCGAAAAAAATATGTATTCACCACTGTCGGGATAATATTATGTTACTAGTAGCTTAAGCATCATCATCATCAACGAATGGGTAGTGGTAGTGTTATCACGCGCTCTCCTTCCTGTTTCAATGAACGAAAAGCAGAGATAAGAAGAAGAAGAAATAATTGTTGTCTTGTTGGTTGTCATTGTCCGTGTGGTTGGTTGGTAGATTGCAAAAATTGAAATGTCAATGACAATGTATTTTATTTATGTATGCACATGTATAATTGCGTTAGGGATAGGGATATGATGATTATGATGCTGATACACTAACTCGTTGACAATTGACAATGACAACTCGCTAATGATACATATGTAAAGCATGAGAAAAAATAATTGTTGAGGTAATGATGACATGACATGGTGATGATGATTTGATGACTGATTTAATTAAGGAATGGAATTATATTTTGAAAAGTTGATGTTGGCATGATTAATTAATTAAATTCAGAAGGTATTTAATCGATGAATTTCTTTTGCAATATATTTTTTCAGGATTACCAAGCCGCCTGGTGGTGATGCGAGTGACATCTTCGGGGCCTCCTCCCCAACCACCACTCCACCAACTACTCCAAGGAAAGTGAAGAACTACTTGGCTTCCAACATTTTCTCCGCGGAGAAGGCTGACTCTCCAACATCCAAGTCCCGGGCTCGCCCTGATGATGACTCTTTCAAGCGACTTTTCGGGGCCAAGGATGCTCCTGATAGCCCCTCCCGCGTCAAGAACTACCAGAAGAGCAACATCATCATGAATGACTTTACCAATGGAACTACGAATGGAAAGGCTAATGGCCACTCTAACGGACACTCTTCACCCAACGGACATGGCTCTGACTCTGGAATGGGCTCTGGCTCTGTCACTCCAAATGGGAGCAATGGAAGCACAAATGGAGATGCTGAGCCACCAAAGACTAGTAAAAATAATAAAAACGTTTTACTTTCACTTAATTTGTTTAAAAAAAATATTTTAAATTAAAATTTTTATTCTATTCCAGATGGACACACCAACGGAAATGGACACAACGGACATATTGAACACGGAACTCCAAGTCGTCGCATTCCTCCAGGAGGTTTCTCCAACATCGGAAACATCTTCTCTCCTTAAACTACATCATCATCCAACTCGAGCGAAAAAATATCACGTTTTTATTTAAGCCTATGAGATAACTTCGAGAACATGAATTTAAACAAAAAAATGCAAAAAAAAAAATAATATGAAAAACAGGAATGGCCACCACCGCAGTTGATCTTAAAAATGATCTTAGCTTAGCTCAATAAAAACACATTATGATTATGATAATGTCACCATCTTTGAAATTATAATTGAAGAAGAAATTTGTTTTCCAGCTGTGGGGAGTAATGTAATGACTGTCCTTAAAATGTACTTTAAAATTTAAATTCAGTACAGTAGAATTACTAACTTTACATGAGGGTCATTAGGATTCAACTCACTTAAGTCCCTATTGAGGATAAATAAAAATTAGCAAAAGTTAGTGAGTCAGACACAGAAGAATGCATTTTTTGCAGGTTCTTCCTGTTTAAAAATAAATCAAAAAATTCTCGTCACTTTTTTTTAGGTTCTATATAATATTGGGTAAAGCCTGTATTGCCTGCTAAATTGGCTCTATGCCTCAAATTTCCTTTTGTAATTTTAAAATATAAGCGCAAAAAATATTTCCGATTTAATTTTTACAAAATAGAAGGATTTTAATTATTTGACTTCATTTTTTTCAATATTTATACTTTTTTATTGAGATGGAGAAAACATACCAATATCCATTGCGCAATACGTTAGGAAGAATTATTATTGTAAACTTAAGTTTATAAATATATTGCTTTCTTCTTTTTTCAAATTTGAAATTTGATTTACAAAAATAAAATGTTTTTCTTTCAAGACTTCATCGAAGACTGTACTATATAATGAATACGAGACAATTGAGGCACTCAAAATGAGTATAAATTGGATTTTTAAAAAGTGGAGGATGATAATATTGGGATTAGATTTGGAATTCCAATATTACGTTTTTATACTCTGACCTCGATAAACGTGGCTCTATTGAAAACTTTAAAAGACTTCATTTCAGTTGCCTATAGAAACGAAAATATGAAACGTCCAAAAAAACTATACCGATTTTCTACGCGGATTTTAGCTATGCTGATTGTAGCCGTAAAATTAAGTGTTTTTTCTACTCTTTTTTCTAAATCTAAAATAACCTTAAGAGGATAATCTTGTGAAGAGCAAGAGGAATAATTATGTAGTGGCATTGTTGTCGTCGTTTTTGCATCTGTAAGAATTTTACCACATTTCTATGCATAAAAAAATATATAGAAGTAAAGAACACAAAACTTTAAGTCTTTTTTTGTATCCACCCACAACAACCAAAACCACGTGGAATGGAAATACATAATGAAATTGTTTTTTGTAGTGAACAATGTGTATGCAATACATATATGAATAATTATAATTAATTATTTCTAAGAAAAAGCTCTCCATCTTAAATAGCTAAGTACATACATTGTTTCAATTTTAGCTAATTATTATTTGCTTTAAAAAATAGTAATTGCAACACTTTTTTGATTGAATTAAAGGAATAGATTGTATTGCTGCTGCGGGAAGTATGTAGCATGTATTTTGTGGCTATGGCTTCTTCCATCAAATGAATATGTTTGAAAATATCCCGAAAAAATGGTTTGCATATTTAATGTGGGCGAAAATGTTCGTACTTCCGTGAATTAAAATATATTATTATTATACTTTTTATCGCAGAATGAGATATAATAGAGAGCTGTAGAATGTACTAAGTCTGTGAATTGATTATGTGAAGTGTACGTGCGTGTGCGCCATTATGTTGCTGTGTAAAGTATAAGTTTTTCTGGTAAAAAAATTTTCTCTTAATGCCTTTGAATTTAATTATGAATAAATCGGTGCTTAAAAAACGGAATGATATGCATAAGTATGTTCGCAAAATTATTTCCTCTTGGTTTTGTATCTTCATTCGCTCCAACCTATTCAGATGTTTTCTTTGGAATGGAGGCGGAAGTTGGAGAAAGCATGCATTTACTTTCATTCGTTCCACTTTAATTCACTTTTTCATGCGATTTAAAGTCTTCAAAATATGAAACGGTGAGACTGATGGGGACTCCCTCCTTGAGAATTCGTCCATTCAATCTTTTAATTCAAAAGCATCTGTTAAGCGGAAGTTGGAGAAAGCATACATATTTTCATAAACCACCAGAATAATTTACGTTCCATATTAATTTGTTTTTAAATTGAATTTAAACTCTTCAAAACAAATTGAATATAATCAATCACTCACATCGTGCTTCAAATGGCTACTCTGATGGTTAAAATGACACTCGATTCTTACAATTTCCGGTTCTTCACTTTCAAGTGAAGTCCTTTCCCTCTCTGCCTGACGACGAACAAAGTGTACTTTGTTACATAATCAAATACTAATGAAATGGCTACGTATTCAAACAAAGTAAAGTAAAACGGATAATATACATACTTAGATATGTACATGCAACGCGGAAAATAATTCCATCCATCCACCCGGCCAGGCCAGGCCAAGCCAAGCCAAGTCAAGAAGGGCCACATGTGCTCTCTCTGTACAATGTACACCTGTGCTCAGAGAATCATTTCGTGGTGGGTTCAGTTCAGTCACCTTTGTTTTCCTCATGTGTCGCCATGGAACCGGAGCTGGGGGAGGGATGACCACAACAACCATCACGACTACATATATGTAAACTGCTGCTTCTAGTTCGGCAAATCCTTCGTGAATTATCAGAACATACATAACATCATCATATTAAGGATATTTTTTTTAGAATTTGGAATCATATCAAGTGTAACATGATGGGTTGGGAAGCCTTATGGCGGCGTGGCGGACTAAAATGAGTAGCACTCCTACTCATACAACTCCTCCAAACGAAACATGACAAATAATGGCATGACCATTTATATTTGCTGTATATTTTTTATTCACTAACCATAACCATCCCTTCCTCCCAAAAGAATTTTATATTGTGGTGGTGAAGGTAACGTACTTGGAATGAAATTGCAAGTTGGAAAATGCTCCAACGGAGTGAACGTATGTACGTGGGCAATCTTTCTGTTCCTTTCTCGTCGTTCCTCCTCATTCTGGAACTGGGTGCTCGTATCTAAGTATACCATAATGCTGATTGAAAGCCTGAGCCTTAAAGAAAGTATTACATTTGAGTGAGTGGATTGGTTGGATTGGTGTGGTGAATTGTTGCTTTTATCATTAAAACATACGTGTCATAATATTAAGCATGTACGATGAATGTACGTATGTATGACGATGATATTATGATGACGGCAAGGAAGAAGAAAAAACTTATTGAATCAGATCAAACTTATTCCTAGAATAATTTTTTCCATGCAAAAGCAAACATGAGGAGGGGATGAAAGAAAATTTATATACTGAATTGAATACTTGCGAAAAAAATCTAGGACTCTTTCTCGATATATTGACTTTTCTCGCCTGTCTACTTACTTACCTTGTCAATGGACGAAATCTGTTTTCACTCCCAAAATAAATAGTTTCTTTCCTTCCCAATCAATGTGAAGAGTTCATCATCACATCCCACCAGAGAGAAAGTTAATATTATTTATTATGATGGACATGGACATGGGCCTGGACGTGGAGTGTTATTGACCACCACAAGACAAGCCAACCTAAATGTAGTGGATTACGTCCTCGAAGACTATAATAATTACTATTAGAAATAACGGGTGATTGATTTCAATTTGTCACATTTTTAGGAAAAGTTCAGTGGTGAAAAGAATTTTAAAAATTATTAAAACAATAGCATTTAAAATTTAAAAGTGGAAAAATGAAACGCTTCATTAGCCTCTTCGACCATGAATTGCATGGTTTCATTCGTGGCAAATAATATTATTCGCAGTCGACACTCACACTTTTCGGTTGGATTCCTCTTCAAATCCGTGACAATCTCTCTGTGGCGTCCTTTTTACCCTGACTGTGACTTGAACTCTTCATTGTTCTAAAAAAATTTCTTTTCTTGAAGGGAGTTCAACTTCAGTTTTGTGCTGCTGTGCTTGCTCACGCGATAAAATCAAATTTTAGACCGTTAAAAAATAGTGGACCCCTATTGCCATTATGTATTGCTGATAAAAAAATTTATTTCTTCGCGAGTTTTAATTATGGTTTGCTCACGCATCATCCCAAAATATTTTCGACCGTAATTAAAATTTTCAAAGGAGGAGTATTTTATTGTGTGTGAATTAGATATTGTGAATGAGTGAACTTTATGACATGCCAGCAGGCCAAGCCAAGCCATAGAAGCTAGTAAATGCTTTTCCCGTCTTCGAAGAGAACTGTGCTGTGATGAGATGACAAGGAGGCGTCAAGCGCGATCCTGATCGTGATCCGGGACATGGCCAGTGCAGTGGATGGCTAGATTCTTCTTCAGTTTAGCAATCCGCAATGAGAAAATAATCTCATCATGAAGAACTGTGAAGCAGGTCAAAATATTATTATGATGGACTGTGATAATTCTTGATCAGCAGGAGTGATAATTACTACATCAATTTTTATCCGAATCGGCAAAGTGAGTGAGTAAGTACTCCATAAAAAAAGTAAAATGTAGTCTGTAGTTTCACTTGTGCATGCATAATAAGTACCCATCATTACCCACCTAACGCCAAGCAAGGCACCTAGTCTTCCGAATGAAGGCAATATAAGTACTACAGGTATGCAAGGGGTTTCTCGGTCTTTTTATGTCATTTTCAAATCCATCCATTTCTCTTTTTTTACATTTTCATGCGCTGACTGAGAAGTGAGTGTAATCAGGGCGGAAAACAATAATGACTTAATGCGGGAGAGTGAAAATATGGCAGTAGTAGTAAATGGTAGTAGAACAGTGGTAAGGATGCTGCTGTTGCAAAAAAAAGATTACTTTTGTCTCATCTCTCTTCTTCCTCACTCATATGCCCATTGTTTTTTTATTTCAGCCGTGAAAACACCAGAAGAGAATGCGATGTGATGTGATGTGAGATGATCTTCTGGGTTTCTTTTTTCTCACCTGAAAATCTGGGAGTCTCAATCTCAATAGAGCTTCTTGAGACGAGATTTTTGCAGGTACAGTAACACAAGATCACCATTCACTATCCCTCCACTCCACCGCATTCTCTCTCTATTTTTCTGCTTCAACCGCAAAAATTTCCTAAAAAATCCCAATGCATTGTATGTACATAGATTCAAAATCAGTTGTAATGTTGTCAATTTTCGAACCGAGAGAAGAATTGCCAATCTTGAGCTGATTCAGTCCCACCATGTCATCAATAAAAAAAAATTTGTCATGGTCCATGATCCTAGTCCCAATTCGAACTTGGTCTCATGTCTTGAGTTCAAGTCGTCAAGGTTTCAGTTTGACAGTTAATGCATAATACTTAATGTACAATTTTTTCATTCGATTTTTTTTGGCGTTCCGTTTAGCTGCACAATAGTAACGGTTCGATATTATATGATGATATGAGGAAAACGTAATAATACATAAAAATATCCTTATGAGGTAATAATAATACGTAAATTCGTCTAGTTGTAGTGTAGAAAGTTTGGAGTTGGAATGATATAATCAAGACCATAATATAAATTTTTTTACATGAGATTATTTTTTTTATAACAGTTAAAATACAACATACTACAGAGATGCAAAAAAGGCAAATCAAATTTGCGAATTTTATAAACATAATATTATTATATGTATATGGTTAGTTACTTGCACTACATCAAATTGTCGAATCTTGATTAGAAGACAACAAGACTAATAATGTAAAAACATGTGTTCATTAGTCCCATTATATTTTTTTATCCTTTGATTTACGGTGTTAATCAACTCATATCGCAAATCTCGCATATATTTACGTAATGATCATCCATCCGGAGCCGAAATGAAAATATAAAATTTTTTTACATGATAAAACAATACCGTACCTACTTAACAAGTGCATTAATTTTATTATGCAATTAAAATTAAAAGGGCTTTTTGATTTTTATAGGCCTCGTTGTGAACATTTTTATTTCGATGACATCTATAAAAGCGTACATGCCTCCCTACATACATATATGCAATCTGAATTCTGATTCTGACAATAAAACTTTTCAAGGGACTTGATTTTGATTCACTGGACTGGACTATTGAAAGAAATACTGTTTTATGTGCAAATAGGATAAAAATTAGATCAATTTTGCAATTTATTCTTCTGTGGTAGTGGTATAGGCTCCCTTAAATATTTACATTACATTTCGTTTTGGTACTGAAATGAAAGTTTTTTTGTGATCAACTTTCAAAAATAGAAATTGGCGAGGAACAATTGTACCGTTTATTGTATATTATTATTGAACTCCCCATTATGTTATTTGTGCACTTTGTACTTTGTACGATCGTATGCATTTCATTTCATTATGCAAGCCCTAAACTTCATCTGTTGAGGTTATTTAGAAAGATGAGTATCACAAACCAACATTTGAATACAGATCATGATCATGATCAATGATCAGTGATTTCATTATTGAAAATCATGATCTATTATCCAAATTTTTTTATATAGATAATTCCGATGTTTAGACCTTGATTAGGATTACGTGAACATGAAGGAAATTGAAATGAAGCCATGAAGCACCCAAATAATACCAAAATATAGACACCACCCTAGCCCGCTAATGAGGAAGATGATCAGCTCCTTCAGCTCCTCTGAAAATGATACGAACTGCTTCTTCTGAAAATTTAAAAGTTCATCTTCACATTACTTTATATTTATTGCAATTTCAGGCTTGGTTTGGCTATGGGTATGGGTATGGCTATGTTGTAATTACTCTCTAAAACATGTTGTCTTGCACGGTGCTCTGCATTATAATAATAACAATCATAGATTAGTTTTTTGCTCCGCTTCACGGAATTGTAAAGCGAACTTTCAAACATTTTTCACTTTTTAATTTAGGCATAAACCTAGTAAATCAACGTTCACTATTCACTACTACTCCTCACTACACATCAATTCTCTCTCTGACTATGAGAGGGATTCAGATTCAGAGCTCAGAGCCGTTCGGGTAAATGAATTTTTATAAAAAAAAATTCTGACTTAGTTAATTGCAATATTATTCTGCGGCGAAGAAGAAGAATCAAGAAGAAACTGAAGAGGCGCAAAGCGGATCCTCTCCTACTGTTATTATTATAATCTAGCATGTAGTACATATTATTGATATATGTATGCCTATCTACTATCTACCTATAGACTTGACTTGCTGCTGTAATCCTTTGAGAAGCGTTGCACACAAAAAAAGTCTGAGGATTAATCAGCCAACTTTAGACTACTTTCACCTTCCTTGAAACATGCATGAAGCATGATTCATTTCATCCCTCTTCTTGAAGAACCAAAAAACCAAGAGAATAATATTTCTCAGATTACTCAAAACATACTTCTCGCTTTTTTGCTGAATTATGCAAAATGCTATTTAATTTTTTAAGTCTAGCGAAAATGAGAAAAGTTTACATGGGATTATCATCATTCCGTAAATTAAAGTCCTAGCTTCCTTTCCATTTTCCATTACATACTGGAAAGTCGGTAGGACTTTGAAATTGTCGAAATGAATGGCAAGATTCCCTAAAAGCAAAACGTGCACATGCATATTTCGACATGAAGAAGAGCATGTATGAGTACAAGACATAGTCCTAGCGCATTTCCGGAAGGAAAGCTTTGAAAATGTTTTGTGTTTTGTCACCGCAGGAATTTCACCCATCTTCCTCTCTCTTTCAAGTAAATAGTTCATCAACAATCAACATAAATTAATGGCGTATGTATCAACTCGAAAACAACACGTTTGATGTGTAAAGCATGAATCATGCTTAATTCAATGGATTCCTGATGAAACGAATGTTTGTTTGGGAAACAACTCGTGGTATCTCATTATCTAGATAGTATTCCTAACCCATCTAATAAATAATTTTCATACACATACAGAATGAAAGCGCAGGCCAGGCAGAGCAGTGGTTCTAAATTCTAGATGAATTTTTTGCAATTCCCTATCAAAGTTATTCTTCCGATAAGACTCGGTCTCATTAATTTAACGAATGTAATAACAATAAAGTTACTAATCTACTTTACAATTTTTTCTCTCTGT